>JARVGV010000645.1:29939136-29951833 GCA_031762435.1 Hypsolebias longignatus
ATTGACATTTGCCATCTCCACATCATTGCATTCAGTTTTTATTCACAATTTGTTTAGTGTCCCAACTTTTTTGGAATTCGGTTTGTACAGTACATACAACTGAACAATAATCTCAACAACAATTTAAAATCTACAATAGGATGACCGAAACAAACAAAAGAAGAATAAAGTTGATGCAGTTCAAGTCCAAACCTCTGCCCCATTGAAATGCAGATGTGGGACATTAAAAGAGCTGTGCAGAAATGAACACTCACAAATCTCAATAAACTAACCATTGTCTAGCCATTGTAGGAGACTTACATTGTCTGCATTTTGGCTTTTATTTGGCTAATAAATAGTGACAGAGTAATTTGTCTTCCTGTATTGTTAATTTGAAGTCATTATTATGTAATGTAAGTCAATGTTAATTTAATATCTTAATTAAGATCTATTAACCAGGTAATGACCTTTTTAATTTAATCTAAGATATAAAACATTAGAATTGAAACTGAGTGCACTTCATTTTATCCATGAAAGTACATTTGTTCTGTTTTGGACACAATTAGCTCTAATCAGAGTTACTGATGTCAGTGAGTAACCCATGTCTGGTAACTGTGAAAAACAGGAGTATGTATTAATTTGATGCTTCTGTCGTTGTAGTATTAATGTTTTATGTGCTCCAGACTGCTTTTTTTTTCCCTTTCATACAACTCCACCACGCACTGCTGGTTAATGATCAGTTTCAAGATTCAAAGAAATCATATACTGTAAACTCATTCAAGCAAGCCCTGAAATGAAAAGATCTGCTTGTTCTAAACCATATTAGAAACTAACACAGCTTTAATAGAGATTCAATTCAGTCCTCAATTTTTCACATCTATCTACTAACAGTTAAGTACAAACAGCAGATTTTGTTAATGAGACATACTATGAGGTCAAAAGTGAGCCATGCATACACAATGTTCAAGTTATTTTAACGCCTTAAAGACAAATAATCCATATACTGAATTCATTTCTTCATTCACCAGATGCTCCACTGATCAACTTTCATGCATTTAGTGAGGCATCATTCAGTTAAATATCTGACTTTTCTTTAATAATTTTTTTTGACTATTGTTTGAATTCAGTTTAACAAGTTATGATTAAATAGTTTTAAAACAAATAAATATATCCCAGTCCTGTTCAGAAACACATTAACTTAAAATGTTAATGAATCAATGAATTATATCAGGCTTACTGGTAATCAAATAATAATAATACACCTTCATGGTCAACCTTCTGTATGTAGTTCACAAACTGAAGGAACACTTACTACTGCTCTGATTTATTCTCCCTTCATTAACTTTCTAATCACCTGGTCTAAATAATTAAATATCGTCTGCTGACCTTAAACACTGTTAAAATAGCTCTAGTGATTAAAATGGTCAGCATGGTAAAGCTAATTGATTTATCCATTAAAGTCTACTTGCGTATAAAATAAAAAACACGCATTGTAGAATACACAGGGGACAATTACATTTATTTGTTCAATTCAATTAAAATACGTTTACGTTTCACGTAAATTGTCGTCGATTTACCTGAAAGCTAGCTTTGTGTTGTTGGCGTTAGCAACTCTCTTCTTCTACGCTTTTCTGGTGTTTCCGCGAAGTTGCTCCTGCCACCTAGGGGTAGACAATATGGCTGCACGAAAACAAGACGTAAACTTTTACAAGGTGACGAAAAGCGTTTATCACAATTTTAAGTTGTGTATAAGTGTACCATCCATTTCAAAATGTATGTTGTACAGGAGTTCACTGTTGTCAGAGGCTGTTAAAAAAGAAAATCTAGGGTAAGGTCTAAAGTAGCACTTTGCGCATGCTCACCCAGGCACGAAGAGGGCGGGTCTCCGTTGAACTCGTCTTATAATTGGCTGTCACGATGCTGACCGGGATATTTTGAAAGTAACAGGAAAAAGAATGCTGTTGATTTTCTGTTTGTGAAACACAGCATCAAGGCGTGTCTGTTTTATTTAGTTGAACAGGAATATTTGTTAAGTCTCATGGAGTCAGAAGCACGGGAAGTGTTGTGCATAGTTAACGACATGTCGGATATGGTGGTGGTTGATCTGGATTCTACCGTTACAGCCGAGCTCGACACAGAGGACGGTCTCCCTGAAGAGGCCCGTAATGTGTTAGACGTAGCTCAAGGTATGAAATCTTTTTTTTATGTGGTTGGTATGCAGTAGTTAATGCTAAACTTTGTTGGTTTTTACGTTGAAACTAACTAAAATATACTAACACGCAATGACCAATTATGCTAAGCTAACAAGCTAAGTTTAGCCAGTCTAGAATGTTCATGCTCAATAATCCAGGTGTCAAGTCTGAATCAATCAATCAGATTTAGCCAGTCTAGTTCTCTGACTTTGAGTCTGTGAACGTTTTGTTTATAATAAGTAAACGTTTACAAATACGCTTTAACTTATTACACTGCCTGGATAATATCAATGTGTGCTCGTCCTGCTAACACACACCAAAGTGAAGTGATGGGCCTGCTTCCCTCAGCTCTGTTTCAGAACGAAGACGATGAAGGTGAGGATGATGGAGATGACAGTGGCACAGATCACTTCAGTGAAAAGTCTGGGACCCAGCTGCAGAGATGTGAGCGACGTGGAGGCTCCAGACTTCCTGACACCTTCCAGACCAGCAACCTGTTATTCTACGAGAGGTTTAAAGCTTATCAGGACTACATGCTCGGTAACCGTGGCTTCAGAAGTGTTGATAATCACAGGCTGCAGTGTTCAAGTATATGTTTACTGCAGCTTGTTTTGTCTGTAGGAGATTGCAAGCCCTCAGAGGTGCAAACATTCACAGCAGACTACCTGGACAAGGCATTGGAGCCATGTGACTGGTTGGCTTTATGGTGCACTGATGTGTTCGATGTTCTGGTGGAGGTGAGAACAGCTGCCTGCCACCATAAGTTTACCCCAGTTTAGTTTAAAATAACTTAATATTTTTTGTAAGAAGATCCTTTTGTATACAACTTCATCGTGTTTACAATGTTTCTTAGCAGCTGTTTTGAAAGTGGTGCTGTTGGTATTTCAGGTGAAGGATTTGGACGTAAAGGATCTGAAGGCTTGTGTGAAATTAGTGCTGCCTCTGCAGTGTGACACCAGAGACTGTGACATAACTGAGGAGACCATGAACGCTCTCCTTGAAGCCACTCAGCACAAAGTGCCCCTGCAGGAGCTGCAGGTGGTCTACGAAGAGTCTGGAGACTTTGACCAGACTGCTCTGGCTCTCGAGCACCTCAGGTACGACTCCTCAAATATGGCTCTCTGCCTGGAGATCAGAACACATATTTGGGTATTGTTTCTTTCTTACATCCTTCTGTCTGTAGGTTTTTCTATAAACATATCTGGAGGCAGTGGGATGAGGAAGACGAGGATGATGACTTTGACTATTTTGTTCGTTGTGTGGAGCCTCGTCTCAGATTGTGAGCACACCTTGAGTTTCTGATGAGTTTTCTACCTGTGCTGGCTCATGTTGATAAATTGTGTTTTAAAATCTCTCTTCTCAGCTACTACGACATCTTGGAGGACAGAGTTCCAGCCGGCCTGGTGGCAGAGTACGAGTCCTTACTAGAAAACTGCTCCAAGTGCTTCCAGCAGTTTTCAGAGCTCCGCAGTGGCCTCTGTGCTGACTCGGACTCTGAGCTGGACAATGTGTCAATGGTTGAGGGTCTGAAGCTCTGTGACCAGCTGGAGACATTCAAACGCAAGCTACACATCATCGAGAACCCCCTGCTGAGGTGCGTTAATCAGTGTCCGTCTCACATATACCCTACACATTCCAGCTTTCTGTACTTCTCTCTCCTCTCATCCAGGTATGTGCTGGCCTACAAAGGAACCTCCGGGCAGCAGTGCGTACAGAGTCGTGGGCTCAGGGCGTCGGGTATGAAGGTGGTTCATGTGGTGACGGCGTCCTGCAGCATCATCCAGCTCCAGTCTCTCCTCAGTGCACGACTGACTTCCCTGTGCTCCTCAGAGGACACTGAGATCCAGGTCGGTACATCATGCATGTCTACAATACAGCCAGGACTGACCCGTGGGGCTGAAACACACAAAGTTAATCAGTTTAATGTAAACTCTTCAAATGTATCCATTTTTTTTTCAGCCAGTAATAATTACTGCAGAAAATGTTATGGGGTGAGTTCTAAAGTTGAGCATTGAGCAGTTCAAACTCCAAACATAAGCTGTGCAGATTAGTCCAGATGAGGGGTTTAAGCTTCAGTCAGTGTAGTTGCTCTGTGGTTAATGAGCTCTGCTGCCTGCAGTCACACAAAGACCTTTTGTGGATGAAGGAACACACCACCTATAAACTGAGTCACACATACAGTGCAGTGCTCGTCACTTAAAGATTTCTGATTGTTTAAATCTTACAATTAATGTCTGGATTGAACCTTTTCACAAAAAGAAATTACAGTTTCCCCTATTGTGTATGAAAGTTATTTGTGTGGCCACAGTATACGAAAAAAGTTTTTTGATGCAAATACAACATTTATCTGCGCCTCTTTCTGGTGAGGGGTTAGGCGATCTATCTTCCTTTCAACTTTTCAACAAGAATTGACATGTTTTAAAAAGCCCTATCGTTAATTTAATCAGATAATTTAATCAAAATGCAAGAATGCTGATTAAACAGCATGACTATTGCACAGGTGTGCCTTAGGCTGCCCACAATAAAAGGCCACTCTAAAATGTGCAGTTTAATCACACAGCAAATTGCCACAGATGTGTAAAGTTTTGAGGGAGCTGACTGCAGGAATGTCCACCAGAGCTGTTGCCTGTGAACTGAACGTTCATTTCTCCACTACAAACCATCTCCAAAGGGGTTTCAGAGAATTTGGCAGTATGTCCATCCAGTCTCACAACCACAGACCACGTATCGCCAACCAGCCCAGGACCTCCACATCCAGTATCTTCACCTCCACGGTCATCTGTGGTCATTCACTCATACAGCTGCTGCAATAATCAGTTTGCCTGAACAAAGAATTTCTGCACAAACTGTCAGAAACTGTCTCAGGGAACTCATCTGTATGCTTGTCCTCATCGGGGTCTCCACCTGACTGTTCATCGTCGTAACTGACTCGAGTGGGCAAGTGTGTGGCACATTGGAGAGGCGTTCTCTTCGTGGATGAATCCTGGTGCATGTATGACATCATGTGGGTGAGCGGTTTGCTGATGTCAACGTTGTGAATCGAGTGGCCCGTAGTGGAGGTGGGGTTATGGTATGGGCAGGTGTATGTTTATGGATAATGAACACGGGCTGGTGTGGTTGCATGTGGTCTGTAGTTGTGAGGCTGGTTGGATGTTCTGCCAAAATCTCTGAACATGGACATTCTTGCAGGCACGTATACCAATTGGACGCTCCCTCAAAATTTGAAACATCTCTGGCATTGCACTGTGATAAAACTGCACATTTTATAGTGGCCTTTTATTGTGGACAGCCTAAGGCACACCTGTACAATAATCATGCTGTCTAATCAGCATCTTGATGTTCCACACCTGTGAGGTGGCTGGATTATCTCAACAACAGAGAAGTGCTCACTAACAGGTTTACAGAGGGAGAAAGCCTTACATTTTTTTAAATCAAAAAAGGTTCAATACAGAAACAACTGGACTTTATTTGTTACATGAAAACGTTTCGATCCTCATCTGAGGAGCTTTCTCAATTCAAAGAAGCAGATTTTAGCTCAGTTCATGAAAAGTGGGAGCAAAAACAAGTGTTGAGTTTGTACTTTATTCAGTATAGAAAACATCTTAGCAATATGGCCACCAAGATGGCTTTTTTTTCATTCATCCTTTATTTAAACACAAAAGTCACATTGAGCCTCGAAGACTCCTTTACAAGTGAGATCTGTTTGGACAGACAATAAAAAGGGGTGAAAAATGACACAGGGTTTTGAGAAAAAGCAGGAACCAGTTGTCATAAATCCAATAATAAATGTGACCTTAAAATTCACAGATGACAGCAGAGATTAACACATCATCAAGTCTTCCAAGACGATGAGATATCCAGCTATGTGCATGCCAACAGGACAAATTGACTTTCCTAAAGTCTGTCTTCTCTTCAAATAAATGTTATTGGTTGTGCTGAGGGACCAACTGACCAAATCCAAGTCCATAGTTATGATTTGGAAGATTTGCAGAAGAGAGGCTCTAAAGCAGTTTCACAGACAGGACAGAGCAAAAGCGGAGAGGGAGAGGAGGAAACGTCTGCCCTTGAGAAAAGCAAGTGTTGAATGTTCAAAATCTCTGAATTTGGACATTCTTGCAGGCAGTATGCCAATTGGATGCTCCCTCAAAAAATTAAACATCTGTGGCATTGTACTGTGATAAAACTGCACATTTTATAGTGGCTTTTTATTGTGGGCAGCCCAAGGCACACCTGTACAATAATCATGCTGTCTAATCACCAAGATTGCTTTACATTCGACTATAGAATATTGTATTAATATTTAGATGTCTTGGTCGACTCAAGATTTGCAAGGTGCTCAAATCATTAACCTTCCACCACCATGCTGATGGTTTGTTTTAACCAATCTTTTTTTTCTCTCTCTCTTTTTCGGCCTAATATGCTGTGGTGCTCTTTAGAGAGAAAACATTTCTCCTGGCAATCATTCATATTTGTTCTGTCTTCTCATACATTTTTTTTTTGTCAGAGTCAGAATCTTTACTGTCATTCGCACCACATGTGGTACATGTGATGAAACGAGATTATGTACACAGGGTCCCAGTTATGTCCAACAATATAATGCAAAAGAGAAACAGTAATATCATCTCAGATATGAACTTGTAGTTATTAAAGTGTAAAATCAGGCACCACGCCCCAAATAGATTCATATTTTATTCAGGTATTCAAGTTCAGGATTAAACTTTTGTGTTGTTCTTTACAGCTGCTTATCGACTTTTATTTACAGTGTTATAAAGAGATTTACCGCATTTTATGTTATGATGGAAACATTTTCTTAAAGTGCAGTGTTTCCAGGTGTCAGACGTGCCCAGCTTACACAGAGAAATACATTTAATGTTTAGACTAAGTGTGGATCCACGCCAAAAAAGTGAATGCAAAGATGAAACTTCAAATAAATTGTACAAATTTTTTGTCGGCTAAGCAGGTCATAGTCAGTTACGGAAACAAATGTACACAAATATCAAATAAAAGCTGATTCGATGTTAAAGAACAAGAAGTAGGCATAAACCTTTCTAGACCACAATGCATTGCAAAATGCTGACTTTGAGCATGCACATTACTATCAGTAAAATGTTTCTTTCCTTTAGTTCCACAAAGAGCCAGTGTCCGCTGTGGATGCGTGTCACCAGGACGACTTAGTGATCATTCTCCCAGGAGTTTACAGTGTCAGCAGCTCCATCTTCATCCCAGACTCCATCACCATCGAAGGTAAAATCACCAGACGGATCACCAAAGTAGGAGCGTAGTAGGATGCCTCGTTTTGTGTAGCGTTGGCTGGCAGTAAAAAGAATCATCATGTGAAGTAGAAGCTGTTGTAGGATTATGAGCAAAGCAAATAATACAATACTAATATAAATTGAAGCAATACTCGTCACGTATTAATGTGTTCCAGGATTTGGGTTTCCTGATGAAGTTGTGATTGAAATGAAAGACAAAGGTGACTCGTTTGTAGAATCTGCAGGAGCTGATGTCAGACTGTCCAACATCAAGTTCATCCAACACGATGGCATCGGAGGCATTCTCTGTGAGTGAACCCATCATGACACAATGATCTGCATGCTCACATTCAACACCAGCTGCTTGTCTGACTGAAAGGTTTTGAAAAGATTATATGAGAGGCAGATGGCGTGTCCCATTTTTCAACTGGACGTGTGGTCCTTTGAAAGCCTGAACTTTAAAACATGTTGCCCACCCTTTAGTTACAGTAGGTGTTTGCCACGTGAGCTGCTTCAACAACAGATCAGCTCAAATTTGCAGGTAGTACAAAGGAGATGGATGTTCTTGTGCTTTAATGTCTGGTGGTAAAGTAGAGCTGTTTTGTTGATTTTCAGGTGTGCGTCAAGGTACTGTGAACATGGAGAACTGTGTGCTGCAGTGTGAGACCACTGGCGTGATCGTGCGAACATCTGCACGTCTTACCATGAACATGTGTGACCTGTACGGCTCCAAGGTGAGCTCTGCACCACAATAATCACCTGACAACCTCTGAGACTCACAGTTTTGTTTCTGGGGACGTGTCTGTTTTTAAGAACAACGTTGTGTTTGCTCCGTGCGTACATCCCTTTACCAGCTTTGATGGGTCCTGATGCTGTTTGCAGGGGGCAGGTGTGGAGATTTACCCCGGCAGCGTCTGCAGTCTGGTTGGGAACGGCATCCATCACTGTAAGGACGGGATCCTGATCAAGGTGAATGGATCACTGAATCACTTTAGACTGAAAACTTTACTAACGTAGGGCCACACATAGTATTTTTAAGGCGTGAGAAGAAGTTTAGGCTCCAAATGTTTATTAGTAAAACTATTTAGGATGTATATTAATGAAAATTTAATCAAATGTCATGGAATTATTAGACAGCACACACTCCAAATCAGCAGATGAAGTTTTGATGGTTCAGTGCTGAGTTAAATCAAAAATAACATTAGAGAAATTGCATTTCCTGTGAAAATGCAGTGTGAATGTTTATTGCAGAAGAGCTTGCTGAAAAACAGCTGAAATTAGCTAAAAAAATGCTGAAATGGAAGAACAAGCCTATAGTAGCAGAAGCGAGCAGAAACAACACATTTGCTGAATTGGGTTTAAATAAGCTGAAATGTGCACAAAAATTTGGGAATTAGCTACAGAAAGGCTGAAACTAGCAAGAATAAAAAAAATGCTGAAAAGTCAGAAAGAAGCTTAAAATACTAGGAAGTGGAAAGAACTGAAATGAGCTTTTAAAAAAAGTGTAATTAGCTGAAAAAGTTAAAATTTGCATAAAACAGCTAAATAGTATCTGAAATAGCAGAACTAGCTGACACTAGCATAATTAAGCTGAAAGGGGCATAACGAGCTTAAATTATCAGAAGTTAATTTCACTGAAAGTAGTAGAATTTCTCATGAATAACTTAAATCTATCAGAAAACAGCTGAAATTAGCTAAAAATGCTAAAAAGTCAACTGAAAAGGTAGAGCAAGCTTAAATTGGTAAAAGAAAGCAGAAGGAACATGCTTGGTCAATTACACAAAAAAAAGGCAGAAATGAACACAAAGTGGAAATTATCTGAAAAAAGTTTAAATTAACATAAAACCAGCTGGAAAAAACTAAAAAGACAGAGATAAGCTGAAATTACCAGAATGAAGTGGAGAGAGCACATTTTTGCTGAATTAGGCTGAATCTGCTGCTGATCTGCTCATGTTGCTAATCAGCTGTCATGTTGCTGTGTCGATCTGCTCACAGAAAACTCATGTTCGTGCTGCTATGTGGAGTAATGTTATTCTATGATGTTGGTGCTTAGTGTATTTTTAGTTGATGTTTTTCTTGGTTCACATCTTAGATTTTAATAATTTTTTACTTTGCATTTTATTGTTGGATGTAACTGGGACCCTGTGTACGGTACATAATTTTGTTTCATTACATGTACCACTTGTGGTGCAAATGACAATAAAGACTCTCTGACTCTGACTGACTGAAAAAAGTTGAAATGAGTGCAAAAGATGTAGAATTAGCAGACAAAGCTAAAATTTGCATAAAAACAGGTAAGTAGTAGCTGAAATAGCAGAAAAAGCTGAATCTTGCAGAAATAAGCTGAGAGGAGCATAACAAGCTGAAATTAGCAGAAATAAGTTAGAAGAGCAAAAATGTAGTTAGCAGAAAGAACCTGAATCACAAAACAGCTGAAGTTAGCTAAAAAAGTTTACAGGGAAAAAAAAAAAGTGTACAAGGAAGCTGAAAGAAGCTGAAGCAGAACAAAATGTGAAAGGAGTTAAAGGTTGAAACAGATCCAAAGATATGAAGGATGTAAAATTAGCTCAATTCATTTTTTTTATGAGAAAAAAATGACAGAAAAGGCTAAATATGTCAAAAAGCTGAAGCTGCACTAATACCAAAAGTCACAGCAGGATTGTCCTGAACGAGCTGAACGTTTTGATATTTCTTTGAAGTAGCACAAAAATTGTGGAACGACAAAAAAAAAAATGCATGGAAGAAAAATGGATCACAATAGAGTGAATGCTTCATAAACATTCACACTATTGTGATTTACTGACATCTGAAACAGGTCAGGTACTAGTTTCAGTGGTAATTCATCTTCTAACATTCGCTTCATGACAACAAGTCTGAACATAAGTGTTTTACCTTAACTCTGGTCCTACTTTCAAATACTGTACTGTATAATGAAAGAGTTCAACTAAAGAAAATCAATATTCTAGTTTTAGGTTTTCTATCCTGCAAAGACTTGAATTGTGAATGTTGTGTAACTGTGCACGCCTGTAGGACTTTGCCAATGAGCTGGACGGCATGCCATGCATCACCATGGAGAACAATGCTATTCACAACAACGAAGGCTTTGGGGTAATTCTGGTGAAACCAGGAAATGGAGACCATCTTCAGGTTCCTGCTGACAGAACTGAAGGTGAGCATCACTTTTATTGTGTTCATTGTCAGCAGAGAAGGTATTTAACACTGCTTTTGTTTGCAGAAGATGCTACTGCAGAAACGGCTGCAGATCCACACTCCACCACATCATCATCATCGGACACGCCCACCAGCAGCAACTCCACACCTGTTCAGACTGAGTCGGCTGAAAGCAGCAGAACAGATGGAGACGTGGCCTCCATCACAGGCAGGAAGTGGCAGCTCAGCCGTCAACTGAGCCGAAACAAGGAGGCGTCCTGCAGCCGACCGGTCCAGGACCTGATGGAGCACCAGATATTTGTTTCTGTTCAGGAGAACCAGTTCAAACGAAACGGCAGGGGGGACTTTGGTACTTTCTTCTTCTGACTGAACGTCACAGCGAGCAGTAATTCTTATTGACCGCCTGCTGGAATGTCATTCTGTGGTTAGAAGACAGGAAGTGCTCATGCTCTGACCTTTATCTAAACTTTCACTGATTAAAAATGCATTCTACTTTTGCCTTTGCACAAGAATTTATGTAATTTATTCATTTTGAGCTCTTTTAATAGTTTTAATTTGATTAAACCCGCACTTTGTGTTACTTTTGGTGGTTTGATCTTTAGATCTTGTAAATAATCTTGAGTTCGACTTGTTGGATGCAAAGCAGTGTTGGCAGTTAAGTGTTTCCAGACATTTTTAAACATGGAGGGATTTTTAAAGGTGGGGAGTGTTCAGTACTGTATTCAATTTAAAAATAAACTAAGATTTTAGAATTCAAGACAACTAATTGAGTGTTTCTTGCTTCATGGACTACTTGCGGAAAGTGTTACACACATCCTGCAGATTAAAACGTGTTTTTATTTTTCCAAACTAAATGTCAGACAACACAGTGGTGTTAAGAAAAAAACATTGACTCGGGGCTTTTAAACAGTTGGAATGTTTTCACAAATTAAAAAGTCTTTTGAAAACAAGCTTTGGGTGCACAAGATTGAATTTATTATGGATTTTCACTAATCCATGTTAATGACACACACATGCTCATGTTTACTTGGAGACATCCCTAACAAGCCTAGCTAACTGAGTGGACATACTTTAGCAAGTTGGAGCCGTAGTGCCTTTTGGTCGACCCCACTCGGTTCACGACTGAAACTGGTTCCACTGTGGACCGATGCTGGTCTTCCAGCAGTTTGCACAGTTGGTGACTTGAGTTCTTCCTGAACATCCTAACCAGATTTATCTGAGGGCGGTTGAGTCTTCCTCCAGCTCATTACAGCTGAAAAAATTTTCTAGTTTTTGGAATTGTTGATTTTGGAATTGGAGATTGTTCAAAAATGACTTTTTATTCTGGCAAAGAGAAACTAGCAGCTGCAGTCAATTATGACCATTAAAGGGATGTTACCACCAGGCCTTGACCTCGTTAAGTCGTGAAACCTTCAGCTCCACCTAACTGCGTTAGGTATGCACTGTGTATATCTGAGCCAGAATGGATAATATTAAACATCCATCCATTATTTTTTACCTGCTTCTTCCATTTTGGGTCACAGGGGTCACCGGTGCCCATGTCCAGCAATCACTGAGGGGCGGGGTACGCCCTGGACAGGTCGCAAGTCCATCACAGGGACACATAGAGAACTATTCACTCTCACCTAGGGACAATTACCAATCAGCCTAACATGCATGTTTTTGGTCTGTGGGAAGAAACCGAAGTACCCAGAGAAAAAAATGCATGGAGAGAACAAGCAAACTCCACCGTGAAAGGCCCCCTGCTGAGCTTCAATCTGACGACCTTGCTGAGAGGCAGCAGCTCACCGTGCCCCCATAAATTCAAACTTGTCCACTAAATTTTTGTTTTATAAAAATAATCTGTTCTGTATATAAATGTTTGACAATGGAAAAAAATAGTTTAAAACACATTAAAAAAAACAAATGACTTTTTCTACAAACGGGATTCCAAAAAAGTTGGGACACTAAACAAATTGTGAATAAAAACTAAATACAATGATGTGGAGGTGCCAACATCTAATATTTTATTCAGAATAGAACACACATCACAGATCAAAAGTTTAAACTGAGAGAATGTTTCATTTTAAGGGAAAAATATGTTGTTTCAAAATTTCATGGTGT
>JARVGV010000645.1:29995534-30006420 GCA_031762435.1 Hypsolebias longignatus
GCTCCCTAACAGGTCTCTCTTGAAAATGAGTTCTCGTGGCTCAATGAGACTAACCTGGATAAATAAAGGGTAAATGACAAATGAAAATGAAAAATGTCGGGGAGGGTTCTGACCTGCAATTACTGTTAATTTGTCAGGTTGGGTGGGGCTCAGAAATGATGGCTATGGGCTGGGGCCAGGTCGTGTCAGAAATTTTGGGCCCGAATGCAACTCTATCCTGCAACAGGTCAGAATCTCCACTCTGTAGTGGAGAAGTGGGCGTAGCCAAGTGCGCTGTAAGAGAGCAACCAGAGGCAGAGAGGGAAATCATGACATGCTGTACTCTATTAGAGCATTTAGAGTTTAGAAACATTGTTTAGAATATTGCAAGAGTGTGGCATGGGTTTAAATTGTTTAAAGGGTTTAATGTAATATAATATATTTAATATACTAAAATAAACTACTACTTACTATTTCAGGGTTTTTCACTTGTCACAAGGTTTCAGGGTACAGATCCCCTCGATAAACAAGGGACTACTGTAGTCCAAACAGAAGCTGACATATGAGGTCACAACTTCTGCAAACTCAACCAGACTATTGGTAGTGGTCCTAAAGCACCACGGTCAGTACAGTCCAAAATGACCTGAAGTTTCTCCACAGCTTCACTGTTCATAGGAATCAGACAGACCATGTGGTCCGAGAGGCCTGGAGCAGCATGGGGGATGATGTGATCCAGTGTGCTCTCCTCTCTAATCAGTCAATTGAAGCAATGTGAGTTGTTTGGGAGTTTTTGTGTGGAAGGTTGTTCCATAATCTTGCAGCAGGAACACAAATGTGTCAGTTTTTACAGTTTACACTGTAGAACTAAAACGTTTTGACCCTAGTTGTGCTTTTAACGATCAGATCTAACTCTGAGTATTATTTATAAGATGAATCATACTGAGTATGTTTATGCTTTAACCCCAGCCATTTCTAGGAGAGAGCAAATAAAGATGTGAGGAAGAACTAAAGGCAAATGATGAGTCTGATGCATCAAAGTAACAGCTTAATGCCTTCTGCTGCCGCGTCCAGCCTTCCTGACGATGTGTGACCATGTCAGGAGTGTGAGCAGTCCACATGATGATGCAGTCAATGCCAACATGTCACAAGAACACTCAATGGAAACATGAAACATGTCTCTTAGAAGGATATGATGATGTTAAAATGATACTATAATTTCTGAGCTTTTAAAGTGGAACTATAATAATTAATAATTACACAGTGTTTCTGCCAATAAATGTTGTTACTGTTGCCTATACCCTGAAGGAGAAAGGATGATCTGTGTTTGCTCCAGTGTGTGTGTGTGTGTGTGTGTGTGTGTGTGTGTGTGTGTGTGTGTGTGTGTGTGTGTGTGTGTGTGTGTGTGTGTGCGCACGCACGTGCAGGAGGGCCCAGTGAATTGTGAGCGGTATCTGTCCTGGGCCAATGCCTTCCTGGTGGTGTACAGCATCAATGCCGTGGAGAGCTTCAGAGGCTGTCAGCTCTACCTGCAGACACTGTCCCTGCACAACAAAACCTTCAGTCCACAAACTCCCATCATCTTGCTGGGCAACAAGCTCGACATGGAAAGATACAGGCAGGTATCCCTCTGTATTTATGTGTTTATGTCACATGGTCTGTTTGTATTGATGTGGTTCTGGATTTACAATTTGTTCTTAGGGTTCAGTATTACTGAAGTTACCTAAAAGGTACAAACGTGTGAAGAGATTGTATTTAGCCCCATCTAAACTACACCGTACTGAAACCAAACAAGACAAAACAAAGATTTTCTGCTGCCTTTGAACCTCCTGTTCACACACAGCCTGGGATGTTTTGGTGATTAAAACATATATTTTTTAATTCTGTTTTTGTGGTATCTATTTTGGTCGTGAACTCAGAAAACACAATTATTTAGCAGGCTGCTTCACATACACCCACTCTCACTTAAAAAAAAACAAAAAAAAAAGACATTTTTTTTCTTCATATAGATTCCGTGGTCATTAAACTTTGATATGTGCTGAAAAAAAAAAAAAACTTGGAGGAAACTGTAAACGGTGTTGAAGAAAAATCCCGTCTTCAGTTAAAAAACAAACAAACAAAAAAAAAAACAGAGTGGTGTAGAGTGGGCCCTGAGTCTTAATGCGCAGGGCTTCAGTTCAGCTCGAAACATACTAATTATCATAGTGGAGCAAGCAAACACTTAAACCTCTTTATGGATTGCTTGTCAAATAAAAAAGCAAGTGTTCAGCCATGTTTATACATCATCTAAGCCATCAAATTAAAATTTCCAGTGCTTGATGAGATGGAATTGATTTAAAGCTCTTTAGGAAGTGACAGGTCTCTGATAAATGCTGCATCAAATCGATGCATGTCTAAATATAACAGGAGGCTGAGGCCTTCTGACTGAATGCTGATGTCGAACAGGAAGTGGATCTCCAGCAGAAAACACCACACACCAACAACAAAATGGTTAGCGATAGCAAGATCTTAAATCCTATTTTAGCTGAATAAAGGGGGTCACGGAGGAGAGGTCTAAAATGTCAGCAAGTTGTTTCTGACTTCGATATCTTCTTTTTAACTGATGGAGACTGAATCCTTGACTGTTCAACGCGAACACTATAAATCTTATAAACACCTACCTGTTCTCTCAGACAGGTGAGTCAGCATGACGGTGAGGTCTTGGCAGCTCATTTCGGCTGTTTGTTCTTTGAGGTGTCGGCCTGTAGGAACTTCCACTCCGTGCAGCACGTCTTCTATGAGGCGGTGAGGAGGGCGAAGAGGGACGGCGAGCGCGTCAGTTTGATCCGTCCCGTTTACGTCAGCGAAGACAAGGCTCTGCTCAGCGTCCCCTCCTTCACAACGCCGTGCTACAAGGAGCTGCCAGCCCCCTCCACCGCCAAGCTGGTAACCGTGAAGACGGCCAGAGTTCAGAGCAAACGGAGAGCCGCCACGCTCACCCTGCTCAAGGGTTTCAAGATCTTCTGACGTGCCATGGACCTCACCTCTGTGTCTTCGGTCCCTGACTGTGATGAGTAAGACTTGACAATGCTCTGAATCAGAGGAGGGTCGAGCAGAAATCCACGCTGACAGAACCACATCTGAAAAGTGAATGAAAAGGCTCTTCTGGTCTCAGCTTATTTCTGCAAGTTTTAGCTTTTTATGCCTTTTCAGCTATTATTCAGCAGTTTTTACAGTTGTAGCTTTTTTTTTTATTTTTTATTTTTTTAGCTAATTCAACTTTTTTTTTTTTGCACTCATTTCAACTGTTTTCAGCCTAATTTAGCAAAAATGGGCTCTCTCCACTTCCTTCTGGTAATTTAAACTTCTGCTTATTAATTACTTTTCAGCTGTTTTAGTCAAATTTCTGCCTTTATTTATTTATTTATTTATTTAGATAATTTCCACTTTTATGTGCTCATTTCTGCTTCTTTAAGCCTAATTGGGCAAACATGTTCTTTTTGCTTTCTTACTATAATAAGCTTGTTTCTACCCTTTCAGCTAACATTTAGAATTTTTTAAAAATAATTTCAGTTGTTTTCCCAAAAAATTAAATAGTTTTATGGTAATTTCTTTCAGCCTAATTAACTTATTTAAGCTAATTTCAGCTTGTTATAATCCTTTCAGTCTATTTCTGCTAGTTTCAGTTATTTCAGCTGCTAGTTAGCTGTTTTATGCTAGTTTTAACGTTTTCAGCTATTTCCACCTGTTTTAGCTCATTTCAGCTCTTTCCACTTTCTTCTCATAGCTTAAGCGTCTTTCTGACTTTTAAGCTGTATTTTTAGCTAATTTCCTAATTTTTATGCTCATGTCTGCTTATTTAAACCTAATTCAGTAAACATGCTCTTTCTGCGTTCTTCTGCTAACAGGCTTGTTATTTCATTTCATCATGTGTTTAGCTAATTCCAGCTGTTTTTCAGCAAGTTCTTCTGAAATGAGGATTCACACTGCATTTTCATAGGAAATGCCATTTTTCTATAGTTCAATTTAATTTCGATGATGTATGATTCAGTCATCACGTAAACACCCACTAAAACTTTGTTTTAATATTTTAACTAAGAGTTTGTTCAGCATATGTCTCATTTATAAACAAATCTTCATCAACATTCAAATAAAAACAAACAAAACAGAAGCTGTTAAAAAACAAACATGTTTACATCTTGACTAGATTTTGGATAAATGGGGGGAAAGTTGTTTTGTATATTATCATCAACAAAAATAAACAGAGAGCAGTGAGCATGTCCAAGGATGCTCTCGAGGGCACTGTAAGAGTTCTGATAAGGATGAATAATCAGCCAGTTCGCTCTGGTGAGATCCATAAACATTCTCGAGGGATGTCGGGGAATGGCCAAGTACAATGCCTATGGGAATCCAAGAGTCCTGAAATGATGACACAATATTTATTCAGCTGGTTTCATCTGGTTGATCAGTCGGAATTCTTCAATGGGAGGGGGGTGGGGGGCAGAGTATCAGATTACATGTCCTCCATGTGAATCCAGATAAGGTGACCTATAAGGCCAGTCGGGGAGCCAAATTCAGATAAACACATAATTGTTTTGGGGACAGGCAGAACTTAATGACATCTACTATGAGTCTGTGTTGGTCCACTCAGTTCTGAAATATCCAAATTACATGGCCACATCGGTGGACCGTGCCTGAGAATAAGTCCTGAGATTTGATCCATTCTGCCAAAAGCATTTGAGTCTGGGTGCTCGAGGCACGAACCAAGCCATCGTAAAAGCAAGCAGTGTGATCGAGTCCAAATTTGCTGCAGACAACTTCCTTGATTGTAGATAAACCAGCGACCAGCTGAATTCAAGAAGCAGGAACCAGTTATCATAATTCTAATTAGAAATGTGTCCTTAAAATCCACAGATGGCAGCAGAGATAGACACATCATTCAGAGATTCAGAGATTCAGAGAGTCTTTATTGTCATCATCAAGTCTTTACGTCGATGAGATATCCAGCTGTGTGCGTGCCAACAGGGAAATCGGCTCATCTAAAGCCTGTCTTCTCGTCAAAGAAATGTTATCAATTGTGTTGAGGGAACAACTGACCAAATCCAAGTCCACAGTTGTGATTCAGAAGATTTTGTAGAGAGAGGCTCAGAAGCAGTTTCCCAGACAGACAGAGCAGCAAAGCAAAGTGGAGAGGGAGAGGAGGAAAGAAGCGTCCGACCACGGCAAGAGCAAGTGGTGTAATATTTGCTTTAATTGAATTCACACAAACTCCCAAGTAGGCTCAATAATGTTTGTCTTCTCCAACAAAGAAAACTGCAAAAAGATGACTAAATAAATGAAAGAGTTATGAAGACTTTCAGAGTAAATAGTGGTGAAGTCCCTGCATTACCAGTCTGCTGTGGTGGAATCTGATTTGAATCAGTTTCCACTACAGTTCCTTTGAAAAATAAATCCACAACTTATCACTTCATTTTTGTACCACACATTTACCTTGACTTTTATTTTGATTCCGTCATTATTTCTGTAACGTTTGGTGGCATCCACCACGGAGTGCTACAGCACCCGCCGCACCCCCACTTCTCTAGTTTATGAACACAACATTCGACTCATATTTCGTTGTCTGTGAGCTTGGCATTAGGTGCTGGTGCAACATCAGGAGGTATTAAGGAACGGTGTTCGATGACGAGCAGAACACTGAACCGACAATCAATCAGTTCCACCATCTGACCCAGTTTGGACCAGAGACAAGCAGAACTTTACGATCTTGCTTTGAAGATGTTCCAGTCTGGAAAGCAAAGCAAAATGGAGATGTGACGTTTAAACGTCACCTGATGTAGAAGAAGCAACACATCCTTTTGATGAAATGGTTTATTAGCATACTGTTTTCATATCAGACATTAAAATAAAGACGGAGGGCAGGAACACATGGGTCACACAGAAGGAGGAACATTTAGATGAGCTCATTTCTGAGGTTGTAAAAAATATCTTTTGTGAACGTTGTCATGTGCACAAACTTTACAGTCCATCAAAGCTGAAGAATTTATAAGCAGTGGGACGAGCAGATGATGTTATTCACTCTGTCGTCTTCACTTCATCACAAGCCTCACGCTCCTCATCTGGGACCTCCTCTTGTTTCTGCTGCTTGTCCTCCTCCCGTTTCTCCTCGACAGGACGAGTTGAGTACAGGCAGGAGGTGTTGCCATCTTTCCATGTGACCACGATGTCTCCTGGTGTCAGTGTGCTGGTGTTGCCTTCAGACATGGGGAGCTTGTGTTCCTGCAGCAGTGGAGATGTCCCGTTGTCTTGGGGAGGTGGAAGGTCCTGCTGCTCCTCACCTTCACTTCTCTTAACCAGTGATGCAGCATCTCTGTATTTCGCTATTTTTTTTCTGCTCCTGGGGAAATAAAACAAGGAACCTTTAAATTAGTATGTGGTGCGTTCTTTTGCAGGCTGCATGGTAATTGTTGGACTTCATACTTGTTGGCCATCGTTCCCATTCCCAACAGCAGAAACCCAACGAGCAGACAGATGAAGGCCAGTCCCAGCAGAACAAAAGTCCATGTGGTGGCTGCAACATGGAGAACACATCTCAGAACCCACTGTGATAATATACAGTTATTTATTGTTTTCTTCTTTTGATTATTTCCATGGTGTGTTGGGGGCGGAGCACATTAATAAACCCTAAATGAAACAAATAAATATTTATATTTTAATCTAACTGTAGCCCCAGTACTTGGCACGCTAAAATAAAAAAATAAAGCAAGAAATACTTTTTTGTCCATTTCGTGTGAATGTTTATGAAGCACGCACACTATTGTGATCCATTTTTAATCTGTACATTTTCAGCATCTTTCTCGTTCCACAATTTTTGTACTACTGTATTTCAATAAATCATATATAAAAACATTCGGCTCTTTCAGGAGAAGGGTGCTATGACTTTTGGTTTGGTGCAACTTTAGCTTTTCGAAATATTTAGTCTTTGCTGCCACTTTTGTTCTCATATAAAAGGAGTTGAGCTCATTTTACATCCTTCATATATTTAACGGTAGATGTGTTTACAGCCTTTTACTGCTCCTTTCACATTTTGTTCTGGTTCAGCTTCTTTCAGCTTCCTTGTACAGATTTAAACTTTTAATTGCTACTTTCAGCTGCTTTTTTCAGCCATTTTACGCTCCTTTCAGATTCTTTCAGCTAACTACAACATTTCTGTGCTTCTTCTAACTTCTTTCTGCTAATTTCAGCTTCTGGTGGTTTCAGTTTTTTCTGCTATTTCAGCTACTATCTGCTTTATGCTAATTTTAGCCTCTTCAACTAATTCCACAATTTGTTTTGCACTCATTTCAACGTTTTTCAGCCTAATTCAGATAAAATGTGCTCTCACCTCTTCCTTTTGGTCTCATTTAATCTTCTTTCTGCCTTTTATCTACTTTTCAGCTGTTATTTTGTTGTTGCTAACTTCAGCTTTTTTCAGATGATTTCTGCTTCTTTCAACCTAATTGAGCAAACACATATTCTTTCTTCTTCTACTAATTTAAACTTGTTCTACATTTTTAGCTACATTTTAAATGTTTTAGCTGTTTTCAGCTGTTTTCAGATCAATTCTATTTTTTTTGTGGTAATTTCTGCTACTTTCAGCCTAATTAACTTCTTTCTGCTAATTTCAGTTTGTTATGCTCATTTCTGCATTTTTTCTGCTAGTTTCAGAATTTTCTGCCATTTCAGCTACTATTTAGCTGTTTTATGCTAATTTTTAGCTTTTTCAGATAATCCCACATATTTAGCTAATTTCAGCTTTTTATGCCTTTTTCTGGTTTCTGCCTTTTCAGCTGTTTTCTTGTGTGCTGATTTATGCTTTTTCATTTTTTTTAGCTAATTTCCCGATTGTTGTGCTCATTTCTGCTTATTTAAACCCAATTCAGCAAATGTGATACTTTTTGCTTTATTGTGCTTATTTAGGCCTGTTCTTCCATTTCAACTACAATTCAACAAGTTTTTAGCTAAGTGCAGCTGTTTTTCTGCAAATTATTCAGCAATAAGCATTCACACTGCATTTTCACGTACATGCATTTTCTTTATTCTCAATTCTTTTCACAGTTAATATGACTGAATTCATGTTTCCTGCTCAAACACAAGAGAGAGGTGTTCACTGTAGCCCACCATGATTAATTAGTCAGAATGACATCATTCAGATCATTCTTTCATTAAAATTCATGTAAAAGATGGAACATATTCCATGAACACAACCCAAAAATCAGGTATTACTAGAAAACATAGTTTGCCTGTAGATTCAAAATAGACATCTTACCAGTGCACAGTTTGTTTAAGCTTTTTAATCTGAGACATGTCTGCATATCAAACAGCTCTGTGTTATCAAACCAACCAGCAGCTGCAGCTTACCTCCAATCTTCAGGAGGAAAATGGTGAAACTATTACAGCTGGGTTCATCTTGAGGTTGTTACTGCTGCATGGCCACATTTTTATTCAGCTTTCATTTGAATTGTAAATGTTTTGAGCAGCAGCAGTACTCACGATCCTCTGTGCGGTAAAACCAGCGTAAATACTCTCTCTGCTCATTCGTCATGGTTGCCCGTTCTCCTGCAGACTCTTCTACATCCCCAAATGGATCCCGGTCATCGGAGGCCCTCCTGATTCCTGAAGAGGAAACAAACAAGATGCTATAAAACAAATTAATCTTACTGTTCATCACTGGTGAACTGTATTTTTCAGACTATAAGGCGCACCTGATTATAAGGCACAATATCAATGAACAAGTCTGTTTTCATATGTAAGGCACACCGGATTATAAGGTGCATTAAGTGAAACAAAACAGTCAGATAAGTCAAACTTTATTCAACTCATTCACAATAACCACATAAAAGGTTTGAGGTCAGAAAGCACAACCAGAATTAATACATTAGCTGCACTGGATTATAAAGCTCACTGTTGATTTTTGAGAAAATTAAAGGATTTAAAAGTCTCCTTATAGTCCAAAAAATACGGTAAATGTATCAAAAACAGATTAGATTATTTTTGTATTTGTAAATGTTTAAGAAAATGTGTTTTTTACTTACTGTATGTTTAACAATAAATTGAAGAAATCAGAAACTTTTCCCTTTGTTTGAATTCTTGTTCTTTTCTAAATAAATCGGATCACATTAACACATTTTTCATCAGCACTTCTGAGCTAAATAAATTAAAGTTTTTGAGAAATGGGCTGTAAGACGCCGTAAAACCAACATGTTCTCTAATATGGGCATATCAAAAAACATGTTTATCCTGATGCATGCTCAGTAATGTCATCATGTAGTTTGCATGTAGTTTGGTAAACAGTTTAGCAAACACATGCTTTTGTACATGTTCAAATATCAGATTAGACGTTATCACTAAAAATACTGTATTCACCTGAAATATCAAATGTTTAAAGTCTCAAAGAGTGCAGAGAGATTAGATGAAGTGTAAAAGTTGGACAAATATCCTGAGAGGATGATGCTCTGTTACCTGCTGCTCTCTCAATCAGTATCATAGCAACATAATGAAACAGCCACTTTAATCATCATGTTCATTAATTACCAACAAATGGATAAAACCCTCCCTGAGGCACAGAGACAGTCTTTAAAAAAGTTAATTAGAAAGTACTTCATAAAAAGCTTTTGATACGTGTGGAGTATTCCTAACGTCATGACTGCTACGTTTAGAAGAAACCAGAAGGACGACTTCTCACTTCTTGTCAAAATGAGCTTCATGTGACAGCTGTTTGTGAGAAAACAAGAATTAACAATTCAAAGACCCACTTTTGTTTGCCCTTCTTGTAAAGACTTACTGAGTCTGTCCTGGCAGATGTCCCCCTCCTCGATTGATCTCCACTTTGCATGTTTGCCGTGCTCTGTGAGAATCAGACGTCCTCCATGGGTCGACAGCAGCATTGATGTCTCTCTGCTGATGAGTCTGCCGCTGTCACAGTCCCACAGTAATCCTGCAGGATGCACATCTGGCTCGAGGCAAGGCTGGGTGTGGACAACCTCGCTCTGTTGGGCTGACAAACATCTGGACGATGCGACACACATCAGCATGCCCTGACGGACCCAGACCCACTGCTGGTACTCCGAGTCCAGGTTGCACTTCTTCAGCAGGACTTCACCTGCATCTGCAGAGCCCTCCAGACACAGGCTGAGTTCTCTGTTGTGGATCATGAATGTCCCTCCCCCTGCAGGAGGGGAAGGTGTGACGACATTACATTCATGGATATATAATGTTTAAACAAATGTTTTATTTTCCTTGAAGTATCATCTTACCTGACATGAGGAGAAACAGCAAAACTCCGGTGACAAGCATGTCTAAGGATGGATCAAGAAGTGTTAAAAACTCATTCCATTTGATTTTGTTTTTATTTTATAGGATCCAGAACTACATGCTCACATCTTCATGTGACTTTTTGAAAACTTTTATTTCACTTCAGTCACTGGTGTGGCTAAAAAGTCTTTGTGAGGTCAGACAACTCTGCTTTTTCCTCAGAAAACACATCACCATATCCATCTTCTGACACGTTCATATCCCTAAACTCTGCAGGGATTATAACTTTTAAATTTTAACTCAAGGATGATCTGAGCCTGCGTCTATCACAAACATTCAAGAATATTTTCGTCTACAGAGAACTTCATGGAGGAGTGAATGACTGCCAGGTGTCCAGCTCCTGTGGCTGCACATCAAACCCAAATCATCACCCCTCCACCACCGTGCTTGACAAGAAGGGGTTTGCATTGATGTGTCTTGTATGGTGTTTACCAAAAACAACTGTGCATTGTAGCAAACAACTCTTCTGCCCAAAGAACATTATTCCAGAAGTCTTGCAGATCCTGCAGCTGTACAGTGTTCTCTCGTTTATCACGGGTGTTAGGGACCACGGCCCCCATGAAAAACTGTGAAGTAGGGAT
>JARVGV010000645.1:30092380-30104998 GCA_031762435.1 Hypsolebias longignatus
CACAACTCTCTCCCAGATCTTCATCGTGTGGCTCATCAACTTAATTCCCCTGTAGTTGCTACAACTCTGTACATCACTCGTGTTCTTAAAAATGGGCACAAGCACACTTCTTCTCCATTCTTCAGGCATTTTCTCACTATCAAATATGCCATTGAATAATTGTCAAAAACCTCACTGCCATCTCTCCAAGACATTTCCAAACCTCCTTTTTGTATGTCATCAGGTCCTACTGCCTTCCCCTTCTTCATTCTTTTCACAGCTTTCTGGACTTCACCCTTTCCCACTTCCTGGTCCACAGTTTCTATGATCTCTATAATACAAACTATCCTATAAAATACAATTTAAAAAGCTAGATAAAATAAAAATACAAAACATTTCCCTCCGTACATATTCACAAACAAACTTGCAACCTCCAAATTTTACATAAATATCTTCAGTACCTCCCTGTCCTCACACATTCAGCTAACATACTAAAAATTGTAAATACTAACTCACTAATACAAACACTCCCACAAAGACGTCCTCATCCGTAAAATAAGAGTATTAAAAATGATCACATTTTGATTTTCCTTTAGCCAAGATTTGGTCATGTAAACAAACTTTTTCAGTTCAGGCACAGCTTTTACATGTGGGAGCAATAAGTTTCATAATGTGCTTACGAGGTCTGACCAAACGAGGTTCTACATGGGGGAGTTATGCAGTTCTGTTCTAATGACCATCTAGTGACTCTGTAACCGTTTTGCTTCTGTATAAATGAATTCAGTGGATCAGGAGCTAACTTAATGATACACTTAAAACTTAATTTAAGAAAACATAAATTACAAAATCTTTCAAAATTCATTAATATATGTTTGTCCAGGATTAAACAGTGATGCAATATTATTGGCTTTTTGTCCATTTTGTTTTTGTTTTGCCAGGCTGTTGTGGCTGTGTAAGGTTCTTCCACATGTTCATACTTTGTTAAATTTACAATAAACAATAACAAACAAGAGGAAATAACAGAATAAGTTGTTTGGCATCAGCAGAGATTTGACAAGTTTTCATGGGTGGAACCCACAAACTCAACTATGCTCATCCCATGAATGTATTTTCCTAACAAATGTGGCATCATTCAAGGGGAAATAAACAGAACTACTGTATATGAGATGGATAGCCAAGAAGCATAGTTGCAACAAAGATGTAATCAAAAAACACACTTTTCTACATTTTTGTCTGAATTTTAAAAGTATATTAAATGAATCTAAACTATCTTCAGTGTTGCCCGTCACATTTTACCAAAGGCCACCTAAATCACACGTTATATAGAAGTGCGTTTGAAAAAAAAAAAAAAAAAGATTGTGTTTGGCAGTACTTACTGTGAAACATGAGCCAGGAAAATAAATGAATAGCTGTGCAATCAAATATGTAAAATCAAGCAGGTTATTTGTTTGACTGTCTCCTGGGGGAGAGACAATGAGAAGATGAGGACAAGCAGCTGCGACTCAAGAGGTAGATTACTCATCCATCAATGAAAAGGTCCAGGGTTTAATTTCCATCTTTCCTGGTACACATTAAAGTGTGGGCAGGATACTGAACCTCATATTGTCCCACTGTGTTCATTTGTGTGTGACTGATAAGAGCGAAGTGATGGATGTATTGTGTGTGTGCCTTTTAGTGGCTTGTCAGTTTTGTTTAGGCTGGCTTTTTGATGCCTCACAGAGGATATCTTCAGAATGTAACACATAATAAATAACATAAAATGTAGAACTGTAGCTGTGGCTTAGACATAATTTCCATCTTTTGTTTTCCTGTATATTTCTTGTGTGACAGAATGTTTCGCGTAGTCTCTTTTTCATGACACTAATTAGATTATAGATGGATTTGGAGGCTTTGCTTTAAAAAAAAATAGTGTTGTTCAGCAGGGTCCCAAGCTACATTTGCAAATGTTTATTGTAATTTTCATTTTACTTTCGTTTCCCCTTTTTTGTTTTAATATTCACAACAATTTTCAAAACTTTATTTTCAAGTAGGCAGACTGAAATGCGTTTGCTCTGATTTGAAGATAAAACAAGAATTATTTAAGCACTGGAATGATTTGTTGTCCCTGACACCGTAACTACACCTTGGCATGTTTTTTATTTTATTTTTATTTATCTCGTTAACAAACTACTCATCAGCGTACACAATTGCACAATTGGTTGTACTTTTATAAGGCAGCTATGTGCTTTACTTTTTTAATCTGACTTCTTAATTCAGAAATCCTCAACTCATGTCTAGTATAATCCACACCAGCGACTGAATAAAGTTTCTTTATCAGAACATTCCTTCATAAGGGCAACAAGTTTATTATTTTTTTATTCTTCAGGGCGATAAAGTCGAGGGCAAATAGACTGAAACACAACTTTTATACCACTGCCATCACAACACTAAATACAGTCAATTTCTAAATGCTTCAGTGAAGAGAAATGTGCATAAAATTCATCTTTTTATTGAAATATTCAACAGAGCTGGGCTACGTTTTTTTTGTTTTTTCATTATGCTTCAAGGATTATTACTAAAATGCGTGATGTTTTTGAGCATTAAAATGCCCATTAAACTTTAATTTCAAAATTCTCACTTCAGAACTCTTTCAATGTGCAAAGTTTTGAGACGCAATATCCTTGAAATTGATACTATGAAAGAAAACAACATTCTCTGATTTGACATTTACGCTGAGTACACACAGGCAGAAGTCTTAGTGCACAAGCTTATTCTGGTAGTTGCATGATCACAAATTACTGCTGATCTATAAGAGTATTCTCCAATCAGATTCAATACAGTCATGATTAAAATGTAAGTATCAAAACTACTGTATATTTACTCTGGAATTTTTTTTTAAATATATATAGCTATATACAGTATACTGTGCACACAAATCAAATACTCAGCTGCTGCACTGACCAATGGGCGAGTGTTGTCCCCAATGTATAATATACAGAGTGTGAAATATTTTGTGTGCTGTTGTTCATCTCAAGTAGTATCTATTACATTTTAAGCACTTATGAGCTACAATAAAAATATTGTATAACTTTTAAAACGTGTATACTGTACCTTTGTTTTAAATGTAGTTCTATAAAGTCACTAGCTGCTCTCTTTTTGACAATTAAACCACCTAATTTATTTCTAGTTTAAACACAGTGGAAGCCAATTTGTTGGTTGTACGTTCATGTAGCAGTCTTTTGCCAAACCCCTTGACCCTATGTTAGCCGTGTGTAGTTTAGGCAGCTTAACATCTTGTTCGTGTAGCCATTCAAAGATGTTATGGGCTTTATGTACGCTAGACAGATAAAAGTAGCTCTTTGAAATTCAAAAACAATGTATTCATGGGGCAGCTGTGGCTGAGTGGTTAGAGCAGTTGTCCTCGAGTTGGTGATATGATTCCACCAGCAGTCACATACTAAAGTGTCCCTGGACAAGACACTGAACCCTTCACTGCAGCCTTTGCTTGTCCCAGCAGTATATGAATGTGATCTAAAGCACTTATTAGTCTCTATATATTCAGGTTAGCTTTCTGAAAATCTAGTAGAGTGCTGTATGAATATGTGTGGAGGTCACAGATTGTATTGTAAAGTGCTTTGAGTATCTAGAAAAATGCTATACAGGTAGTCCTCGACTTACGAACGAGTTCCGTTCCTACGCACCGTTCGTAACCTGATTTTAACATAAGTCAGAGCTCATCCCACGTGGCGGCTGTAAGTCCGTATTTTGGCCGTAAGTCGGAAAATACACGGTAAATGACGTTTTAAACATGTTTTTTTCAACGTAACAACACCAGCGTACATTCTGTACCTTAACCATGTATAGTACTGTATTTCCAAGCAGTTAGCTAACACAGTACCCTCAAAAAACACATAAAATACTGCACAGTACGTTTCATAATGAAATAAAGAGTAAAAAAACTGTACCTGTATCCCTCGCCCGTCACTCTCTCTTTTTCTGAGGCTCCCTGTACGTAGCTCGTGCAGTCCAGACTGTTTATAAGAGTTAATAACCTACTAGTATGCATTTTAGCTCTTGCTCCTGTGGTCCAGCTAACGCTGTTAGTTTCAGCCGTCTCTGTTGTACTGAGCCAACCTCCTGGTAAATATCCACTCTGTCCTCGCTTTCTGCTGTCAAACTACTGCCTCTCACCATCAGACAGGAAGTACAACTGGAACTTGGCTTTTCAATGTAACATTTTTCAAAATATTTTTTTAAATTTTTTTTTTAATGAGAAGCGTGACGTTCGTAAGTCCGAGTTGCCGTAAGTCGGGGGCGCCGTAACTCGAGGACTACCTGTATAAGTAAAGTCCATTTACCATTTAACATAACTAGGTAGATAGGTGGCTATATCATAAGCTGGTGCTGAGGGAACCAAAAAGTATCAGATAAAATATATCCCAGTACCTCAATGGAAAGTTTATTCAAAGCAGAATGGATCCGATGATATAAACCAGTCTGCAAAGTTCAAAAGTTGTGAATCCATCAAAGGTGTAGCAATACACTCCTCAAATATTATCATTTAGTTATTACCTTGCATTTGAAGTTTCTTCTTTTCTGAGTTTTGACTCGTTCTTCTTGCACAAGTGCATTTTTTCTTTTCCATTTAAAAGTAATTTAGCTTCGTCTTTGTTGGTAAGAGCTTCTTCATTTCCATCACTGACAATAGAATAACTTTGTTCAACCCAGCCCCCAGTCACCCACCTCTTATGCGCACATAATTTTCAGTTGAGTGCTTCTGACTCTGTTTTTTTAATTATCTTATAAATATAGAGATATTGTTGAACTTCATTTCAATTTGTTTACTCAAGGTACCATGTAAGAGCACCAGCTCCATTAGAAATGTCACCAACACACTGCTCATTATTTGCCTTATTTACATAGAGGAAACACAATTTAGCAGGAAAGAGGGGGTGATTATACAACAGATTAAAATTAATGAATGCGTGTGTGTAAACAAAAAAAGTCTGATAAACAAGATGTAGCAAACAAGTATTTCACAACTGTTTATATGTGAAAATTAAAATTCTATGAAGACAGACAAAACAGGACTAAATATTTTTCTGTAAGATGACATCAGCCTCCACTTACCGGTAGAAGGAATATCTAAAGACAACTGGTAGGATCGGTATTAGGACAAGTTTTCTTTAGGAAGCAGTTAGATAAGAGGGTTTGGCCAACCGTACTGCATATGTGATTAAGATTCAATTGTTTTACTCAGAGGTTGACTGGAAGCATCTTGACCTGTTGAAACTCAGAGTGACCTGTATGGGTACGAGGTGGGACATTGTATACTGAACTATTACAGAACCATTTTGTTCTGGGAGGACAGCAGATGACTTGTGTTTCTTAGAAAGAACAGAATAAGAGCACTGGCATAGTCATAGCTACTTTGAATGAGGACTGAAGTGGGCAGTTTTTTAGTTTTCGTATCAAAATGCCTGGTTTGCTTGTACAGAAACCTGAGTTTGGCATTGGATTTTCTAATAATTGTATCAGCTATTTGGCTGTCTGAGAGTGTTTGGTCCAGTACAATGTATTTATAACACATGATTTATTGGAGAGTGTGACCATCACAATTAACATCTAGGAGTTTTGCCATTGAGCCTTCCCTTAGAGCCAAAATGGAGATGAAGAGATAACTCAGTAAGCCACTTGCAGATGGCCTGAAGTTCAGCCATAGTTCAGAAGACAATGGTGTTGAATTAAAAAATGTATTTCCCAGCTATAAAGAGAGCTGAGTCATGTCTTTATAACAGTAGTTTACAGTTAACAGTGTCAGACATTCAATTAGAAATAATAAAGGGCCAAGTATGGAGCCATGGATGTCACCACAGATCAGGAGTGGAGATGACCACCTATATTTCTACTCACTGCTGCATGTTTTCCAAGTCGGGTTTAAACCAGTTAAGAGCAGGTTTCTGAAGCCCGGGGACTTTTAGTTTACACACACGCATACAGTACTTTAATCCACAGTATCAAAGGTCTTTTGTAAATCAAGAAGAACCTACTGCCTTTGTCTTGCTCTAACTTGATACAGCCAGTCAGTAAGATGAATTAAACATGTATCTGTAGAGTTAGAGAGACTGGAGCTCATAAAATTCTGATCATACACAATTTTCTCAGTCAGTTTACTGACAACACAGAACTGAGACAGCTTGATAATTACTTGTTTTACTGCTTTTTGTGAATTGGGTTAATTTTGGCAGACTTGAGCGCAGAAAGGACCTGACTGGGACAAATTCACAATATGTATTATCAGGGTAACAACAAAAAAGGTTGAATCATGTCATCTGGACTTCGTTTTTTGTTAACAAAAAACGAAGTCCAGATGACATGATTCAACCTTTTTTGTTGTTACCCTGATAATACATATTGTGAATTTGTCCCAGTCAGGTCCTTTCTGCGCTCAAGTCTGCCAAAATTAACCCAATTCACAAAAAGCAGTAAAACAAGTAATTATCAAGCTGTCTCAGTTCTGTGTTGTCAGTAAACTGACTGAGAAAATTGTGTATGATCAGAATTTTATGAGCTCCAGTCTCTCTAACTCTACAGATACATGTTTAATTCATCTTACTGACTGGCTGTATCAAGTTAGAGCAAGACAAAGGCAGTAGGTTCTTCTTGATTTACAAAAGACCTTTGATACTGTGGATTAAAGTACTGTATGCGTGTGTGTAAACTAAAAGTCCCCGGGCTTCAGAAACCTGCTCTTAACTGGTTTAAACCCGACTTGGAAAACATGCAGCAGTGAGTAGAAATATAGGTGGTCATCTCCACTCCTGATCTGTGGTGACATCCATGGCTCCATACTTGGCCCTTTATTATTTCTAATTGAATGTCTGACACTGTTAACTGTAAACTACTGTTATAAAGACATGACTCAGCTCTCTTTATAGCTGGGAAATACATTTTTTAATTCAACACCATTGTCTTCTGAACTATGGCTGAACTTCAGGCCATCTGCAAGTGGCTTACTGAGTTATCTCTTCATCTCCATTTTGGCTCTAAGGGAAGGCTCAATGGCAAAACTCCTAGATGTTAATTGTGATGGTCACACTCTCCAATAAATCATGTGTTATAAATACATTGTACTGGACCAAACACTCTCAGACAGCCAAATAGCTGATACAATTATTAGAAAATCCAATGCCAAACTCAGGTTTCTGTACAAGCAAACCAGGCATTTTGATACGAAAACTAAAAAACTGCCCACTTCAGTCCTCATTCAAAGTAGCTATGACTATGCCAGTGCTCTTATTCTGTTCTTTCTAAGAAACACAAGTCATCTGCTGTCCTCCCAGAACAAAATGGTTCTGTAATAGTTCAGTATACAATGTCCCACCTCGTACCCATACAGGTCACTCTGAGTTTCAACAGGTCAAGATGCTTCCAGTCAACCTCTGAGTAAAACAATTGAATCTTAATCACATATGCAGTACGGTTGGCCAAACCCTCTTATCTAACTGCTTCCTAAAGAAAACTTGTCCTAATACCGATCCTACCAGTTGTCTTTAGATATTCCTTCTACCGGTAAGTGGAGGCTGATGTCATCTTACAGAAAAATATTTAGTCCTGTTTTGTCTGTCTTCATAGAATTTTAATTTTCACATATAAACAGTTGTGAAATACTTGTTTGCTACATCTTGTTTATCAGACTTTTTTTGTTTACACACACGCATTCATTAATTTTAATCTGTTGTATAATCACCCCCTCTTTCCTGCTAAATTGTGTTTCCTCTATGTAAATAAGGCAAATAATGAGCAGTGTGTTGGTGACATTTCTAATGGAGCTGGTGCTCTTACATGGTACCTTGAGTAAACAAATTGAAATGAAGTTCAACAATATCTCTATATTTATAAGATAATTAAAAAAACAGAGTCAGAAGCACTCAACTGAAAATTATGTGCGCATAAGAGGTGGGTGACTGGGGGCTGGGTTGAACAAAGTTATTCTATTGTCAGTGATGGAAATGAAGAAGCTCTTACCAACAAAGACGAAGCTAAATTACTTTTAAATGGAAAAGAAAAAATGCACTTGTGCAAGAAGAACGAGTCAAAACTCAGAAAAGAAGAAACTTCAAATGCAAGGTAATAACTAAATGATAATATTTGAGGAGTGTATTGCTACACCTTTGATGGATTCACAACTTTTGAACTTTGCAGACTGGTTTATATCATCGGATCCATTCTGCTTTGAATAAACTTTCCATTGAGGTACTGGGATATATTTTATCTGATACTTTTTGGTTCCCTCAGCACCAGCTTATGATATAGCCACCTATCTACCTAGTTATGTTAAATGGTAAATGGACTTTACTTATACAGGTAGTCCTCGAGTTACGGCGCCCCCGACTTACGGCAACTCGGACTTACGAACGTCACGCTTCTCATTAAAAAAAAAATTTAAAAAAATATTTTGAAAAATGTTACATTGAAAAGCCAAGTTCCAGTTGTACTTCCTGTCTGATGGTGAGAGGCAGTAGTTTGACAGCAGAAAGCGAGGACAGAGTGGATATTTACCAGGAGGTTGGCTCAGTACAACAGAGACGGCTGAAACTAACAGCGTTAGCTGGACCACAGGAGCAAGAGCTAAAATGCATACTAGTAGGTTATTAACTCTTATAAACAGTCTGGACTGCACGAGCTACGTACAGGGAGCCTCAGAAAAAGAGAGAGTGACGGGCGAGGGATACAGGTACAGTTTTTTTACTCTTTATTTCATTATGAAACGTACTGTGCAGTATTTTATGTGTTTTTTGAGGGTACTGTGTTAGCTAACTGCTTGGAAATACAGTACTATACATGGTTAAGGTACAGAATGTACGCTGGTGTTGTTACGTTGAAAAAAACATGTTTAAAACGTCATTTACCGTGTATTTTCCGACTTACGGCCAAAATACGGACTTACAGCCGCCACGTGGGATGAGCTCTGACTTATGTTAAAATCAGGTTACGAACGGTGCGTAGGAACGGAACTCGTTCGTAAGTCGAGGACTACCTGTATAGCATTTTTCTAGATACTCAAAGCACTTTACAATACAATCTGTGACCTCCACACATATTCATACAGCACTCTACTAGATTTTCAGAAAGCTAACCTGAATATATAGAGACTAATAAGTGCTTTAGATCACATTCATATACTGCTGGGACAAGCAAAGGCTGCAGTGAAGGGTTCAGTGTCTTGTCCAGGGACACTTTAGTATGTGACTGCTGGTGGAATCATATCACCAACTCGAGGACAACTGCTCTAACCACTCAGCCACAGCTGCCCCATGAATACATTGTTTTTGAATTTCAAAGAGCTACTTTTATCTGTCTAGCGTACATAAAGCCCATAACATCTTTGAATGGCTACACGAACAAGATGTTAAGCTGCCTAAACTACACACGGCTAACATAGGGTCAAGGGGTTTGGCAAAAGACTGCTACATGAACGTACAACCAACAAATTGGCTTCCACTGTGTTTAAACTAGAAATAAATTAGGTGGTTTAATTGTCAAAAAGAGAGCAGCTAGTGACTTTATAGAACTACATTTAAAACAAAGGTACAGTATACACGTTTTAAAAGTTATACAATATTTTTATTGTAGCTCATAAGTGCTTAAAATGTAATAGATACTACTTGAGATGAACAACAGCACACAAAATATTTCACACTCTGTATATTATACATTGGGGACAACACTCGCCCATTGGTCAGTGCAGCAGCTGAGTATTTGATTTGTGTGCACAGTATACTGTATATAGCTATATATATTTAAAAAAAAATTCCAGAGTAAATATACAGTAGTTTTGATACTTACATTTTAATCATGACTGTATTGAATCTGATTGGAGAATACTCTTATAGATCAGCAGTAATTTGTGATCATGCAACTACCAGAATAAGCTTGTGCACTAAGACTTCTGCCTGTGTGTACTCAGCGTAAATGTCAAATCAGAGAATGTTGTTTTCTTTCATAGTATCAATTTCAAGGATATTGCGTCTCAAAACTTTGCACATTGAAAGAGTTCTGAAGTGAGAATTTTGAAATTAAAGTTTAATGGGCATTTTAATGCTCAAAAACATCACGCATTTTAGTAATAATCCTTGAAGCATAATGAAAAAACAAAAAAAACGTAGCCCAGCTCTGTTGAATATTTCAATAAAAAGATGAATTTTATGCACATTTCTCTTCACTGAAGCATTTAGAAATTGACTGTATTTAGTGTTGTGATGGCAGTGGTATAAAAGTTGTGTTTCAGTCTATTTGCCCTCGACTTTATCGCCCTGAAGAATAAAAAAATAATAAACTTGTTGCCCTTATGAAGGAATGTTCTGATAAAGAAACTTTATTCAGTCGCTGGTGTGGATTATACTAGACATGAGTTGAGGATTTCTGAATTAAGAAGTCAGATTAAAAAAGTAAAGCACATAGCTGCCTTATAAAAGTACAACCAATTGTGCAATTGTGTACGCTGATGAGTAGTTTGTTAACGAGATAAATAAAAATAAAATAAAAAACATGCCAAGGTGTAGTTACGGTGTCAGGGACAACAAATCATTCCAGTGCTTAAATAATTCTTGTTTTATCTTCAAATCAGAGCAAACGCATTTCAGTCTGCCTACTTGAAAATAAAGTTTTGAAAATTGTTGTGAATATTAAAACAAAAAAGGGGAAACGAAAGTAAAATGAAAATTACAATAAACATTTGCAAATGTAGCTTGGGACCCTGCTGAACAACACTATTTTTTTTTAAAGCAAAGCCTCCAAATCCATCTATAATCTAATTAGTGTCATGAAAAAGAGACTACGCGAAACATTCTGTCACACAAGAAATATACAGGAAAACAAAAGATGGAAATTATGTCTAAGCCACAGCTACAGTTCTACATTTTATGTTATTTATTATGTGTTACATTCTGAAGATATCCTCTGTGAGGCATCAAAAAGCCAGCCTAAACAAAACTGACAAGCCACTAAAAGGCACACACACAATACATCCATCACTTCGCTCTTATCAGTCACACACAAATGAACACAGTGGGACAATATGAGGTTCAGTATCCTGCCCACACTTTAATGTGTACCAGGAAAGATGGAAATTAAACCCTGGACCTTTTCATTGATGGATGAGTAATCTACCTCTTGAGTCGCAGCTGCTTGTCCTCATCTTCTCATTGTCTCTCCCCCAGGAGACAGTCAAACAAATAACCTGCTTGATTTTACATATTTGATTGCACAGCTATTCATTTATTTTCCTGGCTCATGTTTCACAGTAAGTACTGCCAAACACAATCTTTTTTTTTTTTTTTTTCAAACGCACTTCTATATAACGTGTGATTTAGGTGGCCTTTGGTAAAATGTGACGGGCAACACTGAAGATAGTTTAGATTCATTTAATATACTTTTAAAATTCAGACAAAAATGTAGAAAAGTGTGTTTTTTGATTACATCTTTGTTGCAACTATGCTTCTTGGCTATCCATCTCATATACAGTAGTTCTGTTTATTTCCCCTTGAATGATGCCACATTTGTTAGGAAAATACATTCATGGGATGAGCATAGTTGAGTTTGTGGGTTCCACCCATGAAAACTTGTCAAATCTCTGCTGATGCCAAACAACTTATTCTGTTATTTCCTCTTGTTTGTTATTGTTTATTGTAAATTTAACAAAGTATGAACATGTGGAAGAACCTTACACAGCCACAACAGCCTGGCAAAACAAAAACAAAATGGACAAAAAGCCAATAATATTGCATCACTGTTTAATCCTGGACAAACATATATTAATGAATTTTGAAAGATTTTGTAATTTATGTTTTCTTAAATTAAGTTTTAAGTGTATCATTAAGTTAGCTCCTGATCCACTGAATTCATTTATACAGAAGCAAAACGGTTACAGAGTCACTAGATGGTCATTAGAACAGAACTGCATAACTCCCCCATGTAGAACCTCGTTTGGTCAGACCTCGTAAGCACATTATGAAACTTATTGCTCCCACATGTAAAAGCTGTGCCTGAACTGAAAAAGTTTGTTTACATGACCAAATCTTGGCTAAAGGAAAATCAAAATGTGATCATTTTTAATACTCTTATTTTACGGATGAGGACGTCTTTGTGGGAGTGTTTGTATTAGTGAGTTAGTATTTACAATTTTTAGTATGTTAGCTGAATGTGTGAGGACAGGGAGGTACTGAAGATATTTATGTAAAATTTGGAGGTTGCAAGTTTGTTTGTGAATATGTACGGAGGGAAATGTTTTGTATTTTTATTTTATCTAGCTTTTTAAATTGTATTTTATAGGATAGTTTGTATTATAGAGATCATAGAAACTGTGGACCAGGAAGTGGGAAAGGGTGAAGTCCAGAAAGCTGTGAAAAGAATGAAGAAGGGGAAGGCAGTAGGACCTGATGACATACAAAAAGGAGGTTTGGAAATGTCTTGGAGAGATGGCAGTGAGGTTTTTGACAATTATTCAATGGCATATTTGATAGTGAGAAAATGCCTGAAGAATGGAGAAGAAGTGTGCTTGTGCCCATTTTTAAGAACACGAGTGATGTACAGAGTTGTAGCAACTACAGGGGAATTAAGTTGATGAGCCACACGATGAAGATCTGGGAGAGAGTTGTG
>JARVGV010000645.1:30198394-30209464 GCA_031762435.1 Hypsolebias longignatus
CAAAAAGATACTAAAATTGCCACTACTATTAGCTTAGCTGCACAACAAAATCTCATTAAGGCAAGTATTACATCTTTATAAAAGGAAAACTGAGCAGAAAGAGCTGTCACATCCACCTCAGGATTCCTAACCACGAGGGATTTCTTCCTCCTCCCAAACCACATGCTGTATGTGCATTATTTACACTCCACAAAGTGATTTTAGTATTAACATATCACACAACATCTACTGTATATATGCAGTCCTATGTGTTTAAACACTTCACAAGCATGTACAAACAGGAGAAAGAATGAGATTGATGAGAGGGGGCTTCTGTTCATTGGGGTTTCACTTTGCAGAATAAGGAAAAGACACAAAAGTCTGTTTGCAGAGGGTCCTTGGCAGGAAGCAAGTTGCCACACTGCCATCGGCGCCTAAGCAGTGGAGCATCTGGAGCAGTACACCCCCCCCAATATTCAAACAGGGGAATAACTTTTTTGCAATAAACTTGGTTCATTGCATTCATCACAAAAACAGTGATTATATCCGAGCAGTTTTTATGAGTTGCAATTTTAATATTTTCAGATAATGAAATAAAAATAAATAAATAAAAAACACTGAGTTTGTTCAATTAAACCCAGATAGCTTATCATTTGTGACAATATTCTGAATAATTGGCTGTAATGGGTCTTTGTGTCTGTTTTACTTTTTAAAATTAGGAATAAGATAAAACTGCATGTTTTTAATATAACAAATCTGCAATCCCAATTTATGTCTTGTTTTATACTAAACTTTATTGGCTTTCACTGCAATGCCATTGTATTCTCAGGGTGCAGGTGGCTTTTCCTGTTAAATATTAAAGATCATATATTTAAAGTTGTGGCTTTCACAAAGCATGAGAGCTGAACATGGACACAGAGCAAGTTTGAGCAATAAGAAACAGTGGCGAAAATACATGCGTGAGTTTCCTTGGTTGAATAACTCATAAACCTTCTTTGACAATAAGGTCCCTTAAAAATCTGAGTGTGAAGGGCCAAACAGCTCTGCTGATTTGTATTTCTCTTCATTACACACACAAAAAAGACACCACTAGCTCTTAACCTAGAATTTTAAATTGATAATATTTCTTTCTTTTATCTCATCTTGAGAACTACAAGCACTCACTATTCTAATCATTCAGTGACAAGGAACATCAACGTACCATTATCTAACTACCTTTGCATTCGCACAGGGTTTTTACATCTTTTTGAAATAAAAAAAGAACACTTTTCAGTGTAGTTAATTCAATTATTATTATTATTATTATTTATTTATTTTACAAATGTATTTAATTAATTAATTAATTAATTAATTAATTAATTTGTTTAGGAGTGTCCCCAGAATCTTATAGAGAATATACTGTACTTAAATAATAAAACAAATATTTTCATTGCACTAACCAGCCCTATATCTATGACTTTCTACATTACAAAACTCTGGAACACCTTCAAGATAGCTTGGAAATGTAGGTAATAGTGGAGTTGGAGGTAGGACAAAATGGTAAAGGCACAAGCTGATAGCTTTACCCTTAATCGTTGTAAAGCTCAAAACTAACAATTTGGCTATAGATCCTTTATGGCGTTTGCAATTTGCTCCACTTATATATATATATATATATTTTTCCTCTGGACACTTCTTCCTACAGTCCACTTTAGGCTGTCGTGTGGTTCTCTATTCATCTTAGAACTAACTGTGAGCGTTAATAGCTTTGTGTTTGTCATGTGATAGACTGAAGACCTTCCAGAGTGTAACACACCTATTGCCTGCTGACAGCTGGGATAGACTTTGTTTCCCCTGTTTTTTCCTAAACAGGATATAACATAAGACAAGTAAATGAAAAGATCAAGACAAAGGCAGACATACGATACGCTTCAACAGAGAACCAACAGACCAGTTCCTCAAAAAGGACTCCCCGCATTCCCAGTAGCACTAAAAATTTGGAATTTCCTTTATTAATGCTTGTCAACATTGTTAGTTCTTTGGAGTCTATGAGTCCAACTATAGTGCTTATGATTCTCTATCTCTCCCATTTTTTCACTCTTCCTCACTTCCTGTCTTTCCTGTCATCTTTGTGGCAGTGGGAGACATCTGGACGACTGTCACGGTTGACACGGTTGGTTGACGAGCATTGACAAATCCCTGTGGACTATAGAAAACAGTAGGAGATGACTCTCATTGGTGATGATGGACCCAATTTGTGTGCATGTGTTCTTGCTTATAGTGCATGTGACTATTGTTTGCAAGGTAACAGATTAGTAATCTCTGCAACAAGAATTTCAATTATATCATGGCTAAATTAGTCATGATCCAAGACACATTGCTAGAGATGTTAAGTAACTGCTTCAGCTGATAAAACAACTATTTTTCTACTTATACTCACATGTGAGGCCTGGAAGCACTGACATATATCACACTGGACCTACACGTCATTACCGGTGAAAAAACAGTGTTTCATCACGTAAGCTCGTCAACATAAGGTCTATTCAGTGGTGTAGTCTACATTTTTGTACTGGGTGTACTGTGCTTAGTACCTGAAGTACACGATTAGTACAATGTAACTGTCAATACATTTAGATTTTTAAGCATATTGAACTTATCAAAATTTATCTTATGCTTATATTTGATTAAATGTACAACAAACTTTGTACAACATTTGGATTTGTATTAATAACATGTTTTGGATTTTGTAAAACAATATCAAAGCAAAGCATGTTCAAGTATTAAGTAGTAAATACTGAAGTAATAATTTTACAAAAAACAAGTTTAACCAACTCAATGTATCAATAAAATGTTCCAAATGTGTTGACAGTGACGCATGCCCAATAACATGTCATGAATCAATGGACATTTTAAGTGGTTTTACTGAAATTCCTAAACTTTTCTAGTGGGTATACTCCATATGCCTGCGTATCACAAACTACACCACTGGGTCTATCTATATGTGTCTTTAGCAATAAGAAAAACAAATATACAAAAGAATGAAAGAATAATTTAATTGTCCATTGCTTGTATTACCTTTATTTGAAACAGTTTTACTTTTTATTTTCATTGGAGATAAAACATTCAACTCATATTTGCTCTCCAAAGGGCGTGCCTTTTAAAGATCAAATCCACATTTACAACTTAAAAACAAGCATAGGATAAGAATAAAAAACACTTTCCACTGTCCACACCAAACAAAAAAATATAGATGTCTTGAAATGTAGTGGTGAAAGGATCTACTTCAGTCTACTGAGAATTATTTAATTCATACATAGACCCAATAAAAAAATAAGGATTTATTTAACTTCAGCATTTCTTATTCTTCTCTTTTGAACTTTTGTAATTTAGGTTAAAATAAATGGGGATATCATACAACATTTTGCAGTGCATTAGTCAACATTTTGTGAGAACTGTTGATATAACAACATAGCTGCTAAAGAAGAAACCATCCAGATGATATGACTGAACATTGTTGGATGTTTACCTGGATTATTGAGCATGAACTTTGGTGAATTAAAGGCAAGCAAAAAGTTAATCATTTGTGTCAGAATTCAGGTGTTTTATTGTGATTTTTTCCAATAAACTCATTAATTCCAGGGTGAGTGCTAAGAGGACATGGCAACACTAACAGCTGGCAGCTGATGAGGACCCACCACATATGAGGTTGAGCTGTACCCTAATTCTTTGTTGGACTGTTAAAAGTCACTTAGAGATTGATAAATGTGTGTCCCATGGGTGTATGAATGGGATAAATCACTGATTATTCTTTGTAGAGATCTAGAAGAGTGCTGTATGAATGGGTAAATGAGGACACAGATTGTAGTGTAAAGCGCTTTGAGTGTATTGCTAAGATAGAAAGGTGCTCTATAAGTACAGTCCATTTATCATTCTATTTACTTACCTGATTCCATTATTCCTACCATGCACCTTTAAGAAAGGACTGAAGACTTTTTTATTAGAAATATTTTATATGTTTAAAGGTATTTTTAATGGTGCTGTTCTTGTATTTATTTATTTTATTTATTTATTTATTTATTTATTTATTTATTTTTTTCATTTTTAGTCCATGTTTTATTCTCTCTAGATGTTTTACCTGATAGCAATTTGGGATTTTAAAATGTACAGTGCTGTACAAATTGAATAAATTATTCTTATAATTATTACCTTCTCCACAGATTACCTTTAACCCAGCTTCCTGTTACCCCTTCACAATAAAACTGATTTCATTATTCTTTGTGATTCTTTTCAGTGACTCACTGCTCTGAACCATGAACAGAAAATTATAGTTATCAGATTTGACATGTAGATGTCTATCAAACGACTACTGTTTGAAATTTTCATCAGACTGTGTAAGAATACTACAGCTTTAAAGCAAACTAAAATAAAACAATTACTTATTGCAGCTATCTAAATTCCAGATTAAACTTTTTTTAGCTGAAGTGACTGGCTAATGTTGTGCACTGACTACACCACATACCTGTAAATTAATGCATAGGCTAGAACATGACTGGCCATCATGTGTCAGTGTCCGTAAGATTATTTTAATTACAAATAAACTAAATAAATTAAAATGAACTAGCAGATGGACAGAAACAAGTTTGTAAATGCTCTAAAGTGTAACCATTATCTCCTACCAGTAGTTAATCTGTATGAAAGTTCATTCATCAAATTAGTTGGGAACTGATTATATTATGAAAGTATATTAAAAAAGAAAAAACTATGGACATTTATAGATTATTTTGTCTCTGAGCTCATTTTGCTTTGCAGCAGGCGGGAGAATTGTTACATTTGTGAACGTGTGTCTGACCAAATGAGAATAATGCCAAATCTAAAACAAAGTGACAAAGGTGGAGATGCAGCGACTGGATCTGAATTAAACCCTCCCTTTGTGGACGCAGTGAAATACTTCTCAAAGAAACAGTGTTTGTCATTTATAGCCCTCGGCACAGAGTAATGCTGTATAAAGTTGCATTGTAATGACATATAGAAACGGTGATTATAGCCTAATTCAATTGCTCCATAATCTCATTTCCATAATGGCCTTTATTTGGAACTTCAATTTATTGTTTTCCGAGAAATCATTATACAATTTAGCTCCAAAATCCATTTTTAATATACATGCCCACTGCAGGAAGCATACAAAAGAAAAGGCACAAGCATCAATATCACATATACCAACATACAATACAGTACCAGGAAGTGTGGACGTACTGGCAGAAGCATCACAAATCTCACCCAAGGAACTACATGTAGCCAGATATAGCCATGACCCCACCCCCGCACCCCCACCCCACCCACACACACTGATGGTGTTATGGTAATGGATAGGCGGACCCAGCTGGTATATCTGGTGGCAGCAGTGTAAGGAAAGAGGAGGGTTATAATGTGCAAATATTAATGATCCCAGGTTTGGGACTCTGGACACACATGCCTCCTTGTGGGTATGTGTCTGTGGTCTTTTGTATGTGTGTGTGTGCATGTGTGTGTGAGCGCATGCATGTGTGTGGTCAAGTGCCAGAGGGTGGGATCCAACAGCCTGGATTTAATCACTGGGACCCCTCTCCCTAAGATGACTATCATGATCTGCCAGCTTCACTGAGCTCCTCTGATATGTCTATCCCTGGTGACGCAGCTCGATCTGGGCTGCAACATTTGGCCAAGTCACCAAGATCACCATAAGTCCACGTTAGGCATCAGACCAACCCTGGTCTTAGAGCTTGAACGCTGCCTGTAACCCCATACAAAGCTTTAGTTCAAATAACCCCGAGTCCCTATGTGGGGGCTGGGTTTTCCAGTGTTTTTGTGCATGACAGAGCTTGGTGTATGATATCTGCTGTGCTTTTTCTACATGGATAACCTGCCCTCGCCCTTTCTGTGAGGCACTATGAGTATGAGGAGCAACCAAGCAAGACTGATCCCAGTGCTTTCTTAAGAGGATATATAATACACTTCACTTCTACATTTTTCTGCAGCTGAGAATCTTTTGAAAAAAAAAAAAATCTTCACAGTAACTGTAAAGAAGGAATGTGTGACACTTAAGTAAAACAATATGGAATGTGTTAGAAACAATAACAACTAAAAACAAAAGAGTTTACCACTAAAAATGTGTGATTGTCACTGCACCGGTGGTTTGTTTTGACACATAATAGAAAGCGAAAACTGACAGACATACAGAATTACAAAAAGTATTTGAGTCCAATTCAAGACTGTTTTTAGTTTAGCATACATCATCCCAAATTTGAAATGTGAGGATTGGTTTATTAAAATAAAAATAAAGTGTCATTATACAAAGAAGACCAAGTTCATTCACCTGTTCAGGGTGTGTCCTGTCTCTCACACACTGCGTGCTGGAGAAAGGCACCTGTGACCCCCTGCAACCAAGAAAGCATAAACAGGTAAAGGTAAGGGATAAATGAATGAACTCCAAAAGACCAGTTAGTTTCATTGACTGGTAGTGAAGTATTATGTACTTCCAAATATGACAAAAATACTTTTTTTTTTCAGACCAGTTACCACAATTCACATAGGTAAACAGCCAATGTGCCATTTTTCAGAACCAAATCAACATAGTTCATGGCAAAAATTAGCACAAGGATTTTGTACAATTTATTAATACTCATGTTGGTGAGTCTCAGCTAGTAGCACACCAAATTCTAGCTCAGTGTCTGTAAATATGAATAAGTTGTAGCCATTTCTGTGTTTGTGAGAGTCAGTTGCCTGCAGCAGTCCTGAATCAGGTTGATTCCTGAAGGTAGATGGTTTTAGATGTACAGTACATTCAATGATTACATTTTGTTCAAATCTGTCTGGTGGCTCATGAGATATTTGCTAACACAAATACACACACAGACATGGGCAAAAAGCACAAATGGTTGCTATACAAACGCAGCTAATAAAGGCTATATTTTTGCCAGGCTTCACAGAATTACAGCACTTTACAAATGTTTTAAGTCTTTTATGTCTTTGTTGCTATCAATATCAATATGTTTAGTCCCTATGAAGGTCTTTAAAAGTTTTACTTCAAACCAGGACTGCTTTTATATTATTTTGGTTCAGAAAGCACAAAAAACAAGAGAAATGACATTTTCTGTGAAAATGCAGTGTGCATGCCTATTGCAGAAAAACTTGCTGTAAACAGGTGAAATTAGCTAAAAACATGCTAAAAAGTAGCTGAAATTAAAGAACAAGCCTAAATTAGCAGTAGAAAGCAGAAAAAAACCCCGCAGGATTGCTTGATTAGGGTTAAAAAAGCACAAATGAGCACAATAATCAGAAATTAACTAAAACAATATACAAAGTATATCTGAAAAGTAGCTTAACCAGCAGAAAGAAGATTAAATTATCAGAAGTGGAGTGTGCACATTTTTGCTGAATTAGGCTTAAAAAAGTTTGAATACAAAGTACATGCAAAAAATGTGGATTAGCTGAAAAAGCTAAAATTAGAATAAAAAGCTAAATAGTATCCAAAATAGAAGAAAAAGCTTAAACTTGCAGAAATAAGCTGAAAGGAGCATAACAAGCTGAAATTAGCAGAAAGAAGTTGGAAGAAGCACAAAAAAGTTGAAGTGAGCAGAATGAATCTGAAAGAAGCACAAAAAAGCTGGAGAAAAAAAGCTGAAAGTAGTTGAAAGTGGCTGAAAAAGTGAAAGGAGCAGTAAAAGGTTGTAAACAGATCCAAAGATTTGAAAGATATAGAATTAGCTCCATTCGTTTACTATGAGGAAAAAAATGGCAGAAAAGGCTAAACATTTTAAACAGCTAAAGTTGCACCAATACCAAAAGTCATAGCCGGATTGTCCTGAAAGAGCTGGATGTTTTGATTGTTGAAATAGCACAAAAATTGTGGAATGAGAAAGATGTAGAAAAACATTTGGAAGAATTTTGACGTGGCAATAGGATCACTAAATCAATAAAATTTAGATTTTTACAACAAAGTTAGGCTTTCATGTAAAAACAAAGAACTGTACTAAAGTCCTCACATAGTCTACGATAATGCCTTAACAATGTATTCTGGTCTGCAATGAGGTGGTTGGGGTGGATGGAAATGGTCAAATGAAGAAATGCCAAGTGGTTTTACTGAACATACAACCACATGATCTCAAACATTATCTTTCAAGGTAAAAAATAATGTGAGTTCACATTGTTCTCTGATATATTTGGTCAACAGTGGTAACAGTTATACATCCTGGCACACACACACACACTCACACACACACACACACCACAGTGTCACAGACTCGGGCACTGCTTGGCCACCAGACGAGGGCCACTGTTCCTGCCGATTGGTTGGAATTCTGTCAGATAGCCAAGCTCTAATGGAAACGCTACAATGCAGCCAAACCACGGGAATCATTTCAGTGATAAAGTTATATGTTCAGCCTCGAACAACTGGTGGAGATAATGTTTGGCTTCATTATAATTCTCGCCATGTTTAAACAGGCGGCCGCAGAACGCAAACAAAAGCAGATGAAATTTGAAAAGTATTATCAATATTGCAGATAGTGGATGCCCTTTCCAATCACAAGCTGCATATCTCTCACGGCAAATATATGGTTGAGCAGTTCATTCATTTCTATTAGGTCCCTTGCATGTTTCCCCGTGGCTCATATATATTTATGCAGAACTGACGAAAAGGCCAAACAAGCTACCATTAGATATGGGTTGAATTCACTACCTAAGCTAAAGATACATCTAAATGGCATTATTTCCCAGAGACAGACCTTTTCTTTAGTTTCTTCTTTGTATGGGCTCATTTCTAACCATGCATTTTCTCATGTGGTTTTGCACATTTAACTTATAGTGCGGTGTTTACCTGTAGGAATATGTGTATCAGTGTGCACCTGCATGTACGGGATGCACGTGTCTTCGTCGTACTCTGCATTCCCCTGTCTGCACGGCACTCCATGTATTCTTCAGCTCTGTTAATAGCTGGCTGCTGGAGCAAAATAATTGTCATTTTCCAGCCAGTGGGTCTAAAGTCATACAACATAATGAAATGTATAAAAAAAAGAGGGGGAAATGGCAGACAGGAGGCATGCTAAATCAAATGTAGAGAGATCTGAATAATTTAAGGCCCAGGAAGGCGAGAGGAGGAGGAGAAGGAGGAGGTGCAAATGGAAAGATGTTGAAAAGTATCATTTAGGTTGACAGCGCTATGTGCTAATGTGTGTGTGCATCTACGAGGGCAGTGCAATATGAACTGTAGTGGCAGATAGAGAAATAAATATGAAAATATTAGTCGTGGATCTGAGCTGGCTGTTAAGCAAGCGCACATTTGATGACTTTGTTCGCTGATTGTTTGACTTTTTTTTTTTTTTTTTGTTCACCTGCTCTCTGTAATCTAAATATCTCTCGTGGTTCTTTTTTCGTTTTCTGCACTGGCAGGCGTGCCTGTCACTAACACGTTAACCAACCTGACTGCAGGCTCCAGTGTCCACTGACACCCTGTCATTTGAGCTCCACAGCCTGGAAGAGCAGAAAATTAAGAGGAGGGGTGGAAGAGAAAACAAAGTGGGGACCAGCAGGGATTAATGTGAAAGACAACGATGTGGAGAGAACACATGGAGAAAGAGGATGAAGAAGAAGAGTGTGATTGATGAAGAGGGGAAATGAGGACAAAGGCAACAGACCTTGATAGACGACCCACTAGGACACAACACATACATATATTGGTAATCACCAGCAATTCTGACGTGAGGAACGTTGGGGCAAGTGTGGGGTTCTGGCAAAAAGGCGAAACAGACTACTGAACACTTGGCCATCCTTCCTTCCTGCTTCTTCTTTTTTTTTTTTTTTTCATTCTGTCCATACACTTCTTCTTTCACAAATGGACACACGCAACACACAATCACTCTGTTTTGTAAATCCCTGCTTACCATGTTGTACACCTGTCCAACATTATGATGGTATCTGGCACAGACAGCAGTTGTCTCCAGAAAAAGAACACACACACACACCTACACACACGTTCACAAAGGCACTCAGCTGCACACACCTTTCTGCAAGGACATCTATTGAAGGGATGTGTGTCAGTTTGCACATTTATCAGAGAATGTGTTTGACAGCAGTTGTGTGCACAACGTTGCATGTATAGGCTTAAATTTTTATACGTGTGTGTGTGTGTGTGTGTGTGTGTGTGTGTGTGTGTGTGTGTGTGTGTGTGTGTGTGTGTGTGTGTGTGTGTGTGCATGCGCCCAAGGCCCACAGAGGCCCATCTAATGGAGACACAGTTTTATTGTGTGTCAAACAGGCAGTCAGACAAACAGTTTGCCAGTTTTTCTGGAGCTGAGCTCGGCTGCAGCTGGTGATGAAGTGGAGCCAGAACGTAGTCAAGGCTGACATATAAAATCCACTGGTGACAGCAATGTTAGGGAGACACACACACACACACACACACACATGCGCCCCAGAGCCTTTCACGCTCACTTACACCTATACCTATTTGTGGACGGATACGTCCTCTGCCTCAAAAGTACAGTTCAGAACAAAAAAACTGGTCACAGCCTGAAGCTATTGCTAAAATAATTCAAAATATTAAATTTCTTTCTTTTTCAAATTTTGTCATTTAAAAACAAAAATAATGATGATTTTCAGTCATTTACAATGAGCAAAAACAGGGTTTACATAGTGGATGGCCATGGGAGGGAAAGTCTTCTGTGACCTTCAGTGAAGCATTTAGTCATTCTTAGTCTCTGGTCCAACAAGCTCTGCAGGATGAACCGAATGTTGTGTTGAAGGTTTTAGATGTCCACGAGGAAGAGAAGTGTGGATAACATCTTGGTGACTTCAGTTATTATCATTTTTAGTTTTAGATCAACACTCAAGGTCCAAATCAGCTGTCACAAGTTAAATGAATCAGCTGGTGTCAGAGCTAGTCCAGCCACACTCTAACATTGTGCGTGCGCTGTGGAGAGCACAAGGCATAGAGCACATCATCATTTAAAGAGGAACTAAACCCACAGTGAAACGGTAGCTCCGCCCCGAGACGAGATAAAAAAAACTGCAAAGTGGGCGTGCCGAGAGACACCGGCGAAAGGAGGGGGAGGTGGAATCACAAGACTAAGCTAATAA
>JARVGV010000645.1:30265554-30278054 GCA_031762435.1 Hypsolebias longignatus
TATAAGACAAACAAGGTCATACAGTAAGTTATTTGACTCTCACTAGAAAGCTGGAAAACAAAAACCCAGTTGAAAGGAACTATAACTGAAGCACTGATATAAAGGATGGAAGGCATTGACCAGTACAAAAAAAACAATATTTTTTAAATAAAAATCAATAACGTTAAGGTTCAGATTAAATTCCACTGGTGTTGAGTTTCTCTTGTATAAAAAAATAAATAAAATAAAGGAAAGTTATTTAAAAGGCACATTGTGGTTTTTATGGGATGTGTGACAGTCTGCTACTCTGCTTTCCATGTTTATATCTTAAAATTTTAGTTTTATGCTGCTTCCGTTTGAGACAGACCATATAATTGGGACACAGGCCACTAGGTGTTTCCTGCCTTGATTTCATTCTGACCTGCAAAACCACACTGAAATGAAGAGTAACTGATGAGTCTGGAAAAGCCAATCAGGAGACAATTGATCAGAACCAAAGACCAATAGGGTGGACAAACAAGATATAAAAAGGAGCAGAAGCTGATCAGGGGAAGGAGAGAAATGTTGCCAGCAGTCGTTGCAGACAGTGTGACTCTAGACCTAAAGAATTCCGAATTTGAGAGCAATTTGTATTTAAAACAGGTTGAGGTATGATTTTTGACACCTTGACAGCTATTGTGTTGTAGGTTTGCTGCTGCGTTTGTGGTCACTGTCCTACAAAGGCAAAAGTGATTTTTTTTTTTTTTTTCTGGCTTTGACTTCTGTTGATTTGTATGGTTCTTACTTCCCTGTTATATGTTTATATACCTGTATTGTTTTTGAACACATTTACCTGAAACTAGATATTTGATGTTGAGAAAAACGGTCATGCAACAATGTCATAATTGCGTGTGGGAATATGTGGGACTTAAATCTCCACATCTAGTGCACAAACCCTTGTTCCAAAAGTGCATCATGACACTCCCATAAACCAGCCTTCAGTTCCCCAAAATGAGTGAATGCAGAAACACTTGGTGTATAATATGCAGTCCATGCTGCAGACCTAAAAAAAAAAAAAAAAAACAGGATCTGGAGATGGGAAGGGCTGAGCTCTCCTTGGCCAGGTCTTTGCTGTGCAAACACCTGAGGCTGCAACCTGACTTTTGATGAATAATCCTTGCACAACTTACAGCTGGCTTCCTTTCCTCAGAGTCTGCTCCATGAGGCTGAACCTGAAGCTACAGTCAAATCCAACAAAGAATGGTAGAAAATACATCCTGCCAGTGGAATTTTCCCATTTCCAGCTTTTGTGAACTGTGATGGAAACTTATAATTTATTCTAGGATTTTTTTTTATTTTTTTATTTGTGTTTTGTTCATAAACTTTAGGTGCTCTAAAAACCCATTTAAGGTACTTTGGCTTTCGGTGTTCACTTTTAGTATGTTTGTGTTTATTTATCTGTGCTAATTTCCTTTATTTTCTTCTGGGTTGTTAACTGCCATCTTGAATCATTCCATAAAAATGAAATTTTCCTGTTAGTTTTTTATTTGTTAAATGTCAAATAACCTGTGCATATTTACAGTGTTCACACAAGAGCCCTTTCACTACAGAGTACACAAACTGCCACATTTGAAAACAAATCACTTAATTATTTTACCTTTAGCCTGCATCTCTTGTTTTGTCTGCCCTGTTAAGCTAAGCCATGGCAATTTGGAGTCAGACGATGAACACAAGAAACTACAGAAGATATATCCACCAAAAGAAGAACACAAACAAAACCAAGGGAGGGCTGTACCACAAAGCAAAGCAACATTGTTAAACCAGCCAGCTGTAAATAAACTTCAGAAAATTAATGAAAATACACAATTTAACTCTTGTAAAATGTTAGAAACTCAAATTTGACCATGGATTTAACAGAACCCAAAATACTTAGAAATAAATAATCATTCAGCATTGGTTTTCACCATATAGCTAACTTAAAATGTATTCATATCACGTAAACACTTGTTTTGGGACCCATACCTTTATTTTAGGTTTAAAAAAGTTTAATTCACTCATATCTTCTATAGTAAAGACACTACAAATTTATAGCATTAGAGCACAACTAGGACAAAATTCCTTGGAGATTTTTTTTTTTTCTTATTTTTTAACATAACATTTTAAACTATAGTGGCGTCTGTTTTTGTTGTTGTTTTTTTTACAGGTCAAAACTGACCTATAGGTTTATGTTACAATAAAGCACAAACTAATTTCTTGTTCATAAAACAAACTGTTTTTAAACTCAAAACAGCAACTGCAAATTGAAACTTGAACCATACCTTTAAATTGAATAAAAAAATATGCATCTCCATGAAATGCGGCCTTATCATGTTGGAGGGGTTTGTGTGCCTGAATAGGAGCTATGATGTTATGGGCACATATTCCTGGTAAGGTCTCACAAGGCAGCTCAGTCTAAGGTGACAGGCCAGACAACAAGTGATTTATACTTGTTTGGGCAGAAAACAGCAAAGAGCTCAAAATCCTCGGTCCAGAAATGAGTTACTGGGGCCACACCCTGGAGCCAGGCCTGGCACAGGGTCTTTCTTGTCAGCAAGTGCCCGGTGACCCACCCTTTCCCTATAGGGTGCCCAGTCAGGATCAGCCGGAATGACCTACTATGGGTTTGCCTTCATGTGGGCCCACCAAATTTAAGATGGACCGTACAGGGTCCTTTGGGTTGCAGCCAAAGGCGCGGGCCTTTGCGCAGGCCTTGGTGCTCTGACTATGGCTTACCACAACTGGTTCTTGGGACATGGCAAGTGACCTCTCTGGAGGGAAAGCAGCCTCAAATTGTGTATGAGGTTGAGAGGTACCAACTAGTTATAGTCAGGCTCATCTCACTGCATGACGTGGGGTATGGAACCAATCTCTTATTTGCTCATCTTAAGAGGCACCAGGTTGGTGTGGCTCTGCTTATAGCCCGCCAGCTTGGCAGTTGTGTTTTGGCCTTATACTAGTAGACGACAAGCTTCCCTGTGCCTTGAGGTGAGGGGATGGACTGTAACTGTTGTTTGTATAACAACCGAGTCATATTTGATTCACAAAGCAATCTCCATCTTTAAAGTGATGCATGAACAGCCATTAGTCTTTGCTGGATCATATTTGACCCATAATACCACAGATGTCCCCCATTTTTAGAGACACTGATTTTACTAAAATGGGGATTTTTTTTTTTCATTTTAGAATTAATGGCTGTTTTGATGATATCCCGGAGCCTTAATCCAAACAGAAAAGGCTAATTGTACTTTGTACGTACCCAAAATTGAAAATATGTGAACTTTGGCCCAAACACATTGTAAAAGTAAAATTTTTAATTTTCATTTTAAAAGGCCATCTTTATAGAGTTGTCTAGCAGCACAATGGCTTGGTGGTTAGCACTATAATTGCCTGACAGAAAGAAGGTCTTTGGTATGATTCCCGGTTTGGGCCTGGGGCCTTTCCGTGTGGGGTTTGCATGTTCAAGTTCATGTGTCTTTATTGTCTTTTGCATCACATGTGGTACATGACGTGGAATGAAATGATGTACTCACAGTCCCAGTTACACTCAAAAATAGCAAAAATATAAAGCATAATAATAAATAATATACAAATGTTAAATGGACAGTACTTATATAGGACCTTTCTATCTTGTCAAGCTACTCAAAGTGCTTTACACTAGAATCTGTATGCTCTAAGATATACACTAAACACTAATAATGTAAAATAATATGGTATATTACACAGCAGCCCAAACATAAGTATGTAGTGAGCATATGGGTATGAATACAGCAGCTTAAAGGCAAGAAATTAGCATAATAAATAATCAGAAGCACAAAGTCACTTATCACCAATTAAAGTGGCATTGCATTGATTTTTCTTTACGTTCCTTACAGTGATTATCTTGGTTATGGATTTATGAGTCTAACAGCTTCAAGGTAGAAGCTGTTCCTCAGTCTAGTGGTTCTACACTTAATGCTCCACAACCCTCTGCCTGAGGGGTGTGGGGCAAAAAGAGTGTGTGCTGGGTAAGTGGGGTCCTTCAGGATGCAGGTGACACTCTTCCTGCATCTAGAGGTGTAGATGTTGTTGGATGTAAAAACATATGTTGTTAGATGTAACTGGGACCCTGTGTACACAATTTTGTTCCACCTCGTATACCACATGCCATGCGAATGACCATTAATAACCTTGAAACTTGAAGCTTGAGATGTCTGTGATGCTGGGGAGGATGATTTCAACAGACTTCTGTGCAGCCTTCACCACTCTCTGCAAATGCTCTCCACGGCACATCTGTAGAAGGAGGTGAGAACTGAGCCTCCTAGTCCAGCTCGCCTCAGCTGCCTGAGGAAGTAGAGTCTCTGATGAGCTTTTTTGATCAGGCTGGTGGTGGTGTTGCCCCCAGCTGAGGTTGTCATTCAGGTACACACCCAAGTACATGCAGCTGAAGACCACTTCCACTGCAAATCTTCCTGTGTTCAGTTTGGGGGTGGGTGTAGGTGTTTTTGCTCCATCTGAAATCCACTACCATCACTGTCATCTTCTTCACACTGATGAAGATTGTTCTTCATGCACCAGTTCTCTAGATATTCCACCTCCTGCCTGTAGTGATGTGATGCATCCCACCAACAATGTACCATCTGCAAACTTTACAATATGACAGCCTGGATGTGTATGTGCACAGTCATGACATATGTGAGCAGAGTGAACAGGACGAGGCTCAACACAGCCCTGAGGGGAGCCAGTGCTGAGGGTTAGGGTTCTGTGTTGAATGTGGGTTTTCTTCAGGTATTCTGGTTTTCTCCCACTGACCAACATATCCATGTTTAGACCACCCTCAGGCCCAGGCCTCCCTTAAAAAAGAGATATGTGATCTCATAGGGATTTGCTTGGCTAAAGGCAAACAATGAGGATAAAATATATATTTAAAAAAAAAAAACTTTCAATACAAAAACAACTGCACTTCATTTGAAACAACTGAGAAAGCTCCTCGGATGAAGAGCGAAACGTCTTCTGTTACAAATAAAGTCCAGTTGTTTTTGTATTGAAAGTGTTTTTATTTTTATTTTATCATGTCCTGGATGACTGAGAATCTTCAACAGCATAAACAACCAAAATTGGACGTTGATCAAATGCATCAATGACGGTGTTTCAGTTTCAACAATTAACCACAGTATAGTTTATTGAGGGGCTTTTTAGCATTCTTTTTACATAATTGATGCATTTTTCCAGTATCCGTGATGTCTAATTTTAGGTTGTTTTATTTTTAATCCTGTTTGACCTGAAATCACATTTAATTAACTTGAATGATTTTCAGCAAGGGCAGCACAGTGATGCAACTGGTAGAGCTGCTGCCTCTCAGCGAGCAGGTCCCTGGTTCAAATTCTGGTCCGGGGGCCTTTTTGGGTGGAGTTTGCATGTTCTCTCTGTGCATGCGTGTGTTTTCTCCAGGTACCCTGTTTCCTCCCACAGACCAAAAACATGCATGTTAGACTGGTTGGTAACTCTAAATTGTCCCTAGGTGTGAGTGAGAGAGTGAATGGTTGTTTGTCTCGTTTGTCTCTGTGTGTCCCTGTGTTGGACTTGCGACCTGTTCAGGGTGAAACCCACCGCTCGCACAGTGACTGCTGAATATTGGCGCCAGTGACCCCTGAAACCTGAAAAGGATGAAATGGGTAAAGATAATGGATAGATGGATGAAAAAAATGCAATTTGTCGTAGAAAATACAACATTTTAGGTATCTCTAATGTAAACTGTGGATAAGAACAAACCCCTTCTTATGACAAAGATTTAAATCGTGGACATCTTGACTAAACGTGCATTCTACCCATAACATTTTAACAGCAACTTATTACCTTAACGTATAATCTACTTCCAGAGTACTTACCCAGATCCTAATATCTCCCCGATATTAGTTTGTTCTCACGCTTCCTTTTTTAATACACAAGTGATGTTTTTAATAGACTATTTTTGGCGCCTTTTCTTGACACTCCCTTGACATTTTTGTATTTCCTGTCCCTCACTTTGACACCCTCTCACCTCTCCCACTAGCCTCGTCTCTCATTCTCCTCCTCTTTTCGTCTTCCCACCCTGAGGTGCCGAAGCCATAACAGAGAAAAGTGTTATTTCCAAGCTCTTTACTTTTCTCTCCTCTGAGGAGAGAAGGCTTGATGAAGTGCTAACACCTGCCTGTGTGTGTGCGTGTGTGGATGCGTGTGTCAGTTTGTGTGGTTGTGACGGTACTTCAGCTGAGAAGCAGGCTTGCTTACGCTGTATAAATTTAGATGAGCGAACACACTCCCGAGAACGAAGCAAAGTCCTGCTTCTTTCCAAAAAATATTTAAATAAAAGACGTTTGCAGCAGCCGTCATAAACACACACAGGCACACACACACACACCAAACTGGTTGCTCTTTAAGAAGCAAGAAAAGAAATTTCCAAACCCCTCTCTCTTGCCATCTGCTAATGTGCAGGCACAACCCACTCTCCCCTGCCCCCTGCAATCTGCTGCATCGCATGCAGTCAGCGACACGCAAACTCACACATGAGCCACAATACATACTCACTCACTCCCACTCTCACTGTCTCTGTCGCACGTATACAAACACATTCAAATATATGCAATGCCACCATTTTAATACGCAGAAATTACAACATGGCACGCAGTTTACCATACACCTACACAGGCCTACTGCTCGTGTCTCTGCGTGTCGGACTTCATTTCACTTCTCTTGTTTCTGGAGCCTGCGGACAAACAAGAACGAGGGCTTAATGAGGATGCTTGTGATTGATCTCATTAATAGTGAAGAGCAGACATGTCGGCGTATGGTGTTCATCAAGACTTTCAGCCAAATACAGAAACACTGAAAATGGCAGCACAGGGAAGAGGAAGATGGCGAGGTAGGTATTGATAATGAAAAGATGGCCAAGAAGATGGGGAAACCGAAAAAGCTAAATCTGCATTATTACAAGTCAACTGCAGATAAAAAGAATTTAAAAAGTAGGTTGGGAACATAAAGAAAACACAGATCACTGCTTTAAATTAATTTGTCTCCTAGTTAAAGCAAATTTTTGTTTTTCATACAGAGTCAACTTTGACTTTTAACTACGTATTATCAAGTGAAAGGCTCATCTTTAGGAGTATCTAAGTAGTAAATAATTTACTTAAATATTGCTGGATTGGAAGTCTAACCATAAAACAGTCTGAACACTTTCTTGTGCAAACAGTTTTTGCTCAAACTGTTCTTTGCCAAATGATCTGCCTGCACATGTGGAACATCTGTAGACACCCAGAGTCATTCACAAAGAGGCTGTCGGTGTTCATAACAGGATAAATCATGACTCTGTCACTGATGATCTTCTCATGACACAGTATACTTGGAAACTGAATCTTGACATTCATAGATGTTAGTTTGACACCCACAACGTCTGAGACATCACTGCAGACTGTAAGCTCGCTCCTCAAAGGCTGCAGTACAACAAACCATTGTTCAAAACACAAGTTCTTGAGAAATTATCCAGGATACTGACCACATGTCCTGGAAGGATCAGAATTGTTTTGTTAGCAACAGGGCGATGTTATCAGCACATGGAATGGCTGTTAATAATTTTTATCATCCCCATGGGTTGAGTTCAGACTGTCCCTCCTACTTCCTAGTAGGTACATTGTTTTTGCTGATGATATGCAGCTTCGCCCACGTCTAAAACCTGAAGGTTTTTTTTTTTTGTTAGCTTTATTTAACCCTTTTCCCAAACATAACCCTACACCTGACCCAGAGCACTGACCCTCAACTTAACACCCGGACCCTTGAGCTCTAACCTAACCACGTGACCCTGTTATCAGCAATAAGAACGTTCCTTTAAATGTACTAGGAGGTACAGGAGGGGCAGTATGAATGCAACCCATGGGGATGATAACAACTAACAGCGGTCATTTAATGGTTGATAACATTCGAAGCAGGTGGATCAGACAACTTAAGCTGATCTTCACTGTAAAGCACATCAACTAACAACAATTTTTAACAACAAAGAGAACATTTTGAGAAATTTGTTCTACTGGAATTTTTTTATTAAAGTATGAAGAAAATGTTAAATTTGTTCTATAAAACAGTTCATTTTCTTTGTGTTAGTCTTAACATTTTCTGTTTTGTTTGAACACAGGTGTAGAATGTCCCAGGACATCTTTATAAAAGAGATTAATAATCTCAATGGATTTCTTCCTGGTAAAATAAAGATTTGAATTAAAAACAAAAGACTGGCTGACGGGCACTCATAGACAGGTTTTACAAATCTTGTCTTTTAGTTTAACACATATTTTTAGAGAACCTTAACAAGTTTAACCAATTTTACTAACTTTAAACACCATACCTTTCTCTTGCCCCCCCACACACAACAGTCCCTGATCTAAAATAGCATTTAACAAGTAAACGTTCAGTGTCGTGACATTTCTGTTCATCCAACAGCCTCTTGTTTTCTCCTGCTACAGAGACCGAGTGGAAAGTGACGGTGACTAAGTTGGCGAACCTCAGTGAGATGAAAAGAACGTTATTTTTAGAAGCAGTAAGTATGTTCATTACTTTAATTGCTATGAAGCCATCACAAGTATGAGAGCGAGTTCCTTCGTAGTCCCACCGACTGTTGAACAAGTTTAATGACACAGAAAACTTGTGTTTTAACTTCTTCCACCTGTATGTGTTAGACGCTTATTAAGCTAATATAAAATATTGTTGCAGCAAAGAATAGCATAGGAATTATTTGTCTTTTAGATATGTTGCTGGAATGACATAAATGTCCCTCACTAACTAGATCTGTCAGACTAAAGATTGTAGAACTTACACCTAAAATGTAAAAAATAAAAAAAAACTTGCACAGTGCATTCCTGCACAGGAATTTAATTAAGGATTTTAGTAAAATTATTGTGTAAAACAATAAAACAAAACTTGTAGGCTCATAAATTCTTGTGTAGTCCACTTAATAGGGTTCTGTTAGCATGTTTGCATGAGTGGATGTGGGCCAAACACTGAACTCTGGAAAATTAACGTAAACTCTTACTAAAGGTCCAGACAAAGGCACCAGCAGAGGTTTCTCTCAGTGACAATAATAAACCACCGATCTTCCTTCGAAGGGGATCAGACCCACATAAAATAATGTAATGGAAAAATGAAAAATAAATAAAGATATATGATTCAACTCTAGTGATTTAAAAACTGATTGGTACTGATTTTTAAACTTCAGGGTTCATGCTCAATAATCCAGGTAAAAAATCCAACAATGTTCAGTCAGGTCATCTGGACAGTTCATGTTTTTTTTGTTTAGAAACATTTCGCCCTCCATCTGAAGGGCTTCATCAGTCTGAAGAGTCCCAAACAAACTGTTTGCCCCACTAAGCAGTACACTCCTACAGTGGACGACATCAGGTTAAAAAAATAAAAAATAAAAATCCAACAATGTTCAGTCAGGTTATCTGGACAGTTTTTTTTTTGTTGTTTTTTTTGTTTGTTTGTTTTTGTTGAGAGATGTTTCACCCTCCATCCGAAGGGCTTCATCAGTCTGAGGAGTCACAGACAAACTGTTTTCCCCCTTAGGCAGTGCACTCTTACAGTCACCATCACCAGCAAACTGGTTGGTCCACTGTAGGATTGTACTGTTTAGTGGGGAAAACAATTTGTTTCTGACTCCTCAGACTGATGAAGCCCTTTGGATGGAGAGCAAAATGTCTCAAAAAAAATAAAAAGATGACCAGACTGAACATTGTTGGATTATTTTAAAACTGTTTTCTTTCTAATAAATATAGAAAAAAAAATTGTATACTGTATATAATTGTATATATGTATATAATATAATAATTTTGGTATTAATTTGCAGTTTTTTTTTTTTTTTTTTTTTTTTTAAATGAATCGAAGTAATGTTTCAAAATAAAGTGGGTTTTTACACTTTTGGTTTAATTCAAAATTTTGTTTAATCACCTTGTGTTCATTAAGCAATTTTTTTGTCTTCATGCCAGTCCAGATACTGTACTGTATTTTAAAGCCTTTGCATGATTATTTGTCTTTACTCATTTATGAAAGTATCTAATCTAAAGCTGTGTTTTTCATAAAGTAACAGAGTCACTGTCATAAGAAAGAGTAGACCGGTGTAATTTCCTAACTGATGCAGACACAAAAAGAGTGATGGTGATTTTGTGTGACAATAAAATAATTTGTTTGTTCCTCCTTTTTTTTTTCATCTCATTCTCAGTTTATGACAGAATAGATAGAAAAAAGCAGTCTTTCAATTTCATCTCATACCTTTGTGAATGTGCCTCAGTCCACTGTGCCACACAAAAGCTTCTAAAGTCAGCCTTCTGATCTAAGAAAATAAAGAAGATATTTTCCCTCCTGTTTTGTTTCTTGCCAAGAGATAAGCAGTAAAGAGATGATGCTTGAAGTTGTTCTTCTGGGACCAGGTGACAGCTTTATTCATTCTTAGTTATTCTCTGTAGACTGTTCTTTTCCATTGAGAACTTTCTAGGGAAATACACAGTTGACAGATATGCATCAGTGACTTTAGTCATATTCAGATGACACACGCAAAGAGAGAAAAGCTGGCAGGGAAATAAAGCATTAGCCAACCTAGCACAAACCAGTCTCAGTGAATATATTATTGAAAAAAGTAATATAAAGACCTTCACATTCATAAAAATATAAACTACCCGGCACAAACAACAGCATGACAGTAAAGGTCTTAACACTCAGATTTATTTAGTGCAATGTCAGGTTGTAGCCGATATTTCATCAGTTCTCTGATGACAGGAGGAAAAAAACAAAAACTCGACAACTTATTTATAAGAATGCTGAGATTTGTAAAATAAATTAATAATAATAAAAATTGGTGTCTTGCTCCTTATGTATAAGGTGTTATTGTAGATTGTGATCAAACACAGAAATCAGTAAAAAAAATAATCTTGATAAACAATCTACTGTTTGATGTCTACAGATACAGCTTGCCATGCTTAAATATTTTTAGCCAGCACTTGCTCATCATAGGTGCAAATGGGCAACACACTGGAATCTAGAATACAAATATGTGGAGGAGGCTGTTTTTCATGCAGAGTGAACAAATTATTGCCAATAATTCAATGGATGTGACAATTTCACTGTGATGTTTTATTATTGGGGACGGCAAGGAGAAAATATATTTTCTGTCACATATGCTTCGACTCAGATGTGCAAATTCACATAACTCACACTGGAGCCACTGGTTGGTCAAAACAAAGGTTTTTTTTAATATTTTATTTATTTTTTTAGACAGACTGGTTGACAACCCACATAAGTCAACATTTATTTGAATTTTAGTTTGGGAGCTTAAAATGCTATGAGAACAAGTGATATTTTGAAGTCCCTCATTGTTGAGGGAATTGAATAGTGAATACAGTATATGCAGATTTCATGATTGCAAGTCTCTCGCTACTTCGCGGTTTGACTTTCGCGGACTCGCTCTTTTGCGTTTTTTTTTTTTTTTTTCAAAGTAAGACTGGGCATGACACACAATTGGCAGACTGATGGATGAGCTGCAAGATCGGCATGGAATTTTATTTAAAATACATTGTTTTAAATTATTTAGCACCTTTGTGCAGACCACATGTGCAGGGAGAAGCTCCCTCCGGCAGCATGTCATGATCTCCACTCTGCAGATGAGAAGTGGGTGTGGCCGAGATAGCTGGCAGGTGGCAGAGACAGTGGAGATCATGACATTCTGTACTCTTTTAGAGTACAGTATCATTATATATGTTGTTTGTTGTTGTGGTTGTCTATTTCTCTTCTGATTTCCCTCATGCTGTTGTCACACCTGTCCTCTATCCCAATCCCCCCAGGTATTCTTCATTGTCCATCATTAGTGTTCCTATATATTCTGTGTCTTTATGTCTCTTCATTTGTTGGTGGATTGTCCTCTCCAGGCTCTCATGGTCTCTCTGCTCCTCTTGTGATTGTTTCAGTCATAACGCAAATTTTGCTGCCATGTCAGCTTTTGCTTTAGCTAAATACAAAGTAAATATTATTTATTTTACCCCTTCGAGTTCCCTGTGTCTTCCAGCACTCTGAGTTCAATCCACCACCAGAACCTGATAAAATCATCCATTTTAAACTAAAAACACTAATTTAAGCCTTTGTTCCTGGTTATTTATTTAGAAAAGATTATTGATAAGGTCTGTTAAAAACACCACTGCTGTCTGGTTTTATTTCATTCAGTGATTATTCATTCAGGCACAGCGAAGGATGTTTTAATTAGCCTGTTTTGTTTAGTTAATTAACAACAACAAAAAAATAGGTGTGACATTTGACTTTGCACCCATTTTCCTTCGGCTTCAAGGTGCAGTTCAGACAGGGTCACTCACGTTTGCATTTCTGTCCATGTGGATGTAGAAAAGTGCACACATGGCCTTTTGTGTGTGTGTAATGGGATGGCACAACATTGGCATCTATAACAGGCAAGAAAACCTCATGTGGGCTCATTTGTGTTTAAAGCACATATGGCCAGGCTTAATTCT
>JARVGV010000645.1:30395393-30405752 GCA_031762435.1 Hypsolebias longignatus
TTTTTGTATTGGTAGATCATTTTGACTTGGTTGTTTTATAAGTAGCTCACATGCTGAAAAAGTGTGAGCACCCCTGCCATAGATTGACCACAGTTCAATCTTCAACAGACAAAACGCAGTCTGTGACAACAATCCAGCTCTAAAACTAACTAAATAAAAACTATTCTATAAATTGGCCCACTAGCCAGAATTAGGTAAAATACTCAAACAAGTCCAGCATGATTCTGCAAAAATAAATAAATAAATAAAAATAAATAAATAAAATTTAAAAAAAGACAAACAAACAAATCCTTGGTGGAGGTAATAAAATAAATTTGGATTTGGATTGGAAAGCAGAAAGCTGTTTTTTGTGTGTCTGCGTGGGGGGTGGGGACCTGTGTTGGGGTCCCTAGCAATAATATTCAGTTTATTAAAGCTAACATCCATCCTCAAACATGTCTCAGATACAAAAACAGAGAAAGCAGTAATATACCATGAAATCAGATGAACTGTTGTCACCAAGCCCCTTCAAGGTTATGTTTGTCACTGTGTGAATGATTTGCTGCTTTAGGACAGAGCCACTCTTCATATTTGACATATAAACTGCTGTCACATAGTGAGTGTAGTAAGAAAGGGCAAGTTCTTCAAAAATGATAGTGCATTTATGTTGATATGGTAAAAAACAATAATAATAATAATAATAAAGTTAAAAAATAATAATAATAATAATAAATCCGTCCAAAGGATCTGACTTACCTTTGTTAGATAATTTAATTGAAAATGGCTTGTCAAAAAACGTAATATGCAAAGTACAAAGTACAGTGCAATTACAAGCAACTATACATGGGGGCAAAAATTTACAATTTAATTAAACCAATGAACCTGATGTTAGGTGTACTTACTGTTTAATTACCCACTAGTATAAAAAGAGGACTGACTGGTATTTTGAACTAGATTTGAGTAGTTCATCATTGACTAGCAAAATGTGCTTCCTAAATTATGAATAATAAAACATAGGGTTTCATTTTTCTGGAACATTACTTGATAAAAATGATCAGGGTGAAGCTCGTTTTTGTGTTTGTTGCAGAATATTTTTGGCATTGCTGCAGTTCTCTTCCCAAACAGTAGATGTCACTAATGAAAACACAATACAGTAGTCCCTTGTTTTATCAGCTTTCTGCAGCCGTTGAGGACCAATATGCTTTTGGAGCGAGTCTGATCTTTGGACAGCCAACAAACAGTCCAAAAAATCCAGAGAAATCCAATGAAAAAAGACCGGTTTTGTGCTCAGGAGAAGACACGGGACCTCCAAACAACATCTCCCTGCACAAGAGGCTCCCCTGGATGGGCAAACAGCACTCAAATTGACCAAAGAGGCTGGTCCGGTTCTGATCGACTCTCTACAGTCACTGAGCGCCAAAGTCACTGTGAATAAAGAACAAACTTTTTGGTCTGGTTTGGATCAGATCAAAACTTTTCTTCCATTTTGGCAAAAAGAAAGCATATGACTGTAAGCACTGTTGAATTCTGACCAATGCAGTGTTGCCTTGTGGGTAATGAAGTTCTTTTGGACTGGTGATACAGTGTAGAATTATTGAAAGAAAACTACAAAAAGGCAGCACATGTCTGAATTTTTTTGTCATCAACCTTTTCACAACCATGAGCACAGTGATATTACTTTACAGTCCACAATTGTGTGATGAAAAAAAAAGTATATATTTTTTGTCCATTAAGTTGGACTCCACAAACTACGATAGAGCGAGGCCACAAAAGTCAAACCACAAAGAAGTGAGGGACTACGGTACCCCTAAACAGCAGGATGTCAGGATGTTGACCCCAAGTAAGCAGACTGAGAAGAAATGACAGAGTCTGGAGTACAAAAGTAAGTAATCTTTATTTACAGGTGCCGCAGCAGCTTCAGTGCTATTAGGGAAACAAGAACAAGGTGAGTATCTGGGATCACTCAGAGAAGATTTTTACATTATAGTTTTCAAGACTGTAACTCATGTCTTACTATTTGTATTTGTAGTTGAAGCCAGAGAGGGTGGAGCAAGGTCCTGGATTTTCAGGTGGTCTGGGCTGAGGTGAGTAGTGGTGGAGAGAGGAGTTGGTTAATCCAAGTTGAAGTGTTAGTAGTTGTTGTTGAAAGGGACGATGTTGATCCACAGGAGTGCCACAGAGGAGCAAGGAGGTTTTAAGAAAGACTCAGGTGAGCAGGACATGGGAGTCCCTGGAGAAAATTACAATTGGTTAGAACCAGCTGCAATTAAAAGGTTAGTTGGCTGTCCATGAGTTACCATAATGCAGTTGATATCCCAGCATTGGAAATACATCTGGCAGGATTATACACCACCAGGTCAACCCTCCTCAGTCAGAAGCAGGTGGGTGAATTAATGGTTGATTGGCTGTGGAGAGTGAGTGGCAGAGAAACCCCAGGAATCCTACAGCCCGACTCCCACCCTCAAGAATCATCTCTCTGTGATCTAAGTCTTTTTTCAGGGTGGGGTCTATAAAAAGACATAATGAGCTTGGGGTCCAAAATGTGAGATCTGGGGACCCAAGAGCATTCCCTACCAATCAGCCAAGTACTTGACTCCTCAGCCCCCATGTCGTACATCCAGGAGGCATCTGACAGAGAAGGGCAGTTGTTGCCAATCAGAACGGGGGGACGGGCGGGGGGATGTGGAGGGAGGTTGACCCGAGGTTCTAGCAGGCTAGTGGTTCCTGGTTTAATGTGAGAGACATCAAAGTTAGGGTGTATCTTCATCAATGGTGGAAGTTGAAGATGCACAGCTGATCGATTGGTTGACAAATTTCATCATAAGAAATGGGCCGATGAACCTAGGGGCTAGTTTTTTAGGTGTGTCTTTTAAGGTTATCACTCTGGTAGAGAGCCGTACCTTTTGGCTGATCTTGTACTCAGGGGCCTTGGATAGGTTTCTGTCAGCAAATTGTCTATTCTGCTCTACTGATAGGGAAAGAGCCTCTTTTGTCTGGCACCAAAATCTGCGGCAACCTCTGATGTGGTGCTGGACAGCGGGAACACCAACGTCAGACTCTTAAGAACGGAACAGAGAGGGGCATAGCTTGTGAAAGCATCAAAAGGAGACTTCGCAGTGGCTGTGGAAGTTTGAGAATTATGTGCATAATCAATCCAACGTAGATGTTGACTCCATGTAGAGGGTCTGTTGTTATTAACACACCTTAGAGTGCTCCCTATTTCTTAGTTTCAGCACTCAGTCTGGCCATTGGCTTGAAGATGGTACCCTGAGATGAGACTGGGGTTTGCACCCAAGGCTTGGCAAACATTTTCCACACCTGGAAAAAAACTGAGGGCCTCTGTCAGAGACGATGACTTGTAGTACCATGAAGGCGGAAGACATGTTTGGTCATAATTTGAGCAGTCTCAAGAGCAGAGGGGAGTTTGGCAAGAGGAATAAAATTAAAATTAACAGACTTAGAAAAGCTGTCAGTGATGGTACAGATCAGTGAGTTACCTTCACAGATGCGGAGACAAGTGATGAAGTCCAGAGTGATGTGTGACCAGGACCAGCAAGGGATGGAAAGAGGCAAGAGCAGACCTGCAGGAGGCTGGTTGCTATGTTTGTTTTGGGCACATGCTGAGCAGGCTGAAACAAAATCTTTTACATTGTCATACATGTTAAGCCACCAAAAGTTTGCTTTTGTGAGGTGTAGCATGTGTCTCATGCAAGGGTGGCAGGTGAACTTGGCATTTTATTGGACTGATTTTGCTCTTTGTTTTGGGAAAAAAAAAGGGGCAGATAAAAGATTTTTTCTTCTTTCTGCCACCTTTCATTTTGTTTTTTGTTTTGGGGTCTGGTTCACTCGTTTTGGCTTTGAGGATGTATTTTTCTGTCCACGTCCACATTGTACGATTTAAGGGCCTTACCACCTAAGGGCCATACCATGTGACTTGTCAAGCACACAGTTCCCCCACCCTCCTAAGAGCATGTTTCCCAACTACGGTACTGTTCTTAATTTTTTTTTTTTTTTTTTTTTTTTTTTTTTTTACCTATTCTTCATCTCAGTGGAGGAAAATGGTTCTTAGTTATTTGCAGCTCGGCTCCCATAGTTCTTTCTTAAAAGTGCTATTCAAAAGATTTTGATCATTCCCAAATGCCACATCTCTTTATCTAGACTTCTAACAAGAACTCAAACATTTAAGTCACCATAGGACCAGCTTTGGTTAAAATGCAAGTTTTAACTTCTAAAATTCATGTAAATGAACAGACAATGCCCGAAGTAAAATATTCAGAAATTCCTCAGATACTTTTTTACTTTTCTTGACTCACATAGTTCCTAGCTTCCTGCTGTATTTTTAGTTATTCACTTTTCTAATATATTTTGTTGTAGTTTATTATGCTTAAAAGCAGGACCATGTGATACCATGCATATGCGCGGTAAAGTGTTGTTGGCAGCACGATGGATAAGTGGTTAGCAGTGTTGCCTCACAGAAAGAAGGTCCTGGGTTCAATCAAAGGTTGGACCTTGGGTCTTTCTGTGTGGAGTTTGCATGTTCTTCTTGTAATTATGTGGGTTTCTCTGGGTACTCCAGTTTCCTCCCACTGAACAAAAAAGTGCATGTTAGGCTGCCTTCAGACCAAAAACATGCATGTTAGGCTGATTGGTAACTCTAGAATTGTAGGTGTGAGTGAGGACATGAATGGTTGTTTGTCGGGTGTACCCCGCCCCTCGCACTGTGATTGCTGGACATGGTCACCGGCCACCCCGTGACCCAAAATGGAAGAAGCGGGTAAAAGATATATGGATGGATGGATGGACAGATGGATAAATCCATCCAGTCTGATAGCAAATAACGTCTCCAAAATCTTCGAAAACTGTGGTAACAATGATATTGGTCTATAATTATTTAACACACATTTCTCAAAATCCTTTAAAAAAGGGATTACTTTGGCTATTTTCATATTTTTTGGAAATATTCCTGTTGAGAATGACAGATTACATATATATATGTGAATGGCTCGATAACATATATTTTTTATTTATTTACAAACATTATATCCATGTCAACCCAATCTTTTGATTTCTTTGCTGCAAGGTGTTTTACAATATTCTTTATTTCTTCTTTGTTAGTTCCTTCAAGAAAAAATACTATTTTTACCATTTTTTTGTTTGTTTGTTTATGATTTTAGTTTAGCAAAAATCATCCTGTCTTTCTGTTTATATGTTTACACTGATGATACATGTAGCGTAGACACTAAACTTTTGCTGGCAAATACATTCTTGATTTAATTTATGACTTGCGATGAAACTTTTATTTTATTTTATTATTTTATTCTATTTTTCCCATTGAATGTAAGTTTGTTTAGAAAATGAATAACAAACAACAGCATGAAACCAATTCAAAGATAAAGTGCGGTATCCTCTGCATACTAATGATGACCTCAGGGTTAACAGGTTCCTTTCAATATGCTGTATGAACAAACCCAATTATCTAAAGTTCAACATAGCATCATGTCGGGTTTATGTTTTCTATTCTACATATTTGCACAAATGCATTTCATCTCTGACATTCATGGTACATTTTGTAAAGCAAACCTCATCAGTTATCATATTTCAGTAGCGTTTCACAGCCTGGCTCTGCATGCAGTAATGAATATCATTGTTCTGAGGATGTGAGCAAAGTAGAAAAATAGTATTATCGCATTCTGTGTATGGAGGGTCAGTTTTGTGAAAAGGTTGTCAGGTCAGATGAAAACATGGTGGAAGAAGCAGAGTAAAAGTAAAATAATGGAGAAAATAACAAGGATGTAGTGAAGGACAATGAGAACTGAATATTAAAACAAACTGTTTATCTTATTTGTCTTAAATTAGTTTTTTAGGACATTACTGCAGTTCTTGTAATTTGCTGCCAGATTTTAAGTGCCTCGGGAAAGAAACTCTTACTTTACCTCGCCTCAAATTTGCAGACAAATCCCTCTTCCCAAACTAATCCAGACATCCTGGCTCTCCACTGCTTTCTGATTTTTGCTGGCATAGAAACAGATACATCTTAATATGAAACAACCCAACATCTGGGCAGATTTTGTTGACAGTTTGTTGATTCTTTGGTAGATCACAAAGATCACTATGGAGACAAATACCATCTAATATGTGATTTAAAAAAAATTGTTATGCCCCCAATCCCACAGCTAGCGGTTATAGTCTTGTTAAATGTGTTTGTTTTTCCATTTGGAGGGGGAGCATGTTCAAGCAGCAGCACATGTGGCATTCTATTGATCTTGGTGATGTGGGTTGAATTTTAAAGCTTTTGTTCTTTTTTTTTTTTTTTTTTTTTTTTTTTTTGCTGACTAATGCTTGTAATTAAAGCACTGAGAAAGCACCCACATGTTGATCAGTCATCCCTCCTCGCTACATCTTTAATTTTCTTACACTTTTCTGCTGAATATCCCTTCTCTGGTGTAAGCTGAAATGCTCGGAGAGGTGCCGAGTCTAAACGGGATGTGATGCCGCTTGATGTTGCTGTTACTGTGCTCTGACAGGGCAATTTGTTTACTGTTGGGAGGCGACAGTGTAGCACGAGCATGCAGTTCAAAACGGGAACTTCTTTTGGTTTCTGTCAAAAACTGTTTCCGTTTTATTTATTTATTCAAATCTGCAATAATCACAATTTTCATCCTTCTTGCAGACAGACACGTCCTGTCTATTTAAGCTCTGTATGTTTCTACATGCCTGCTGCTGACAGCTCTGTAGACTCTGCAGAAGCATTTCTGCTCACTTCACTGAGTGGGAAACTTCCCAAACTTGCACACCTTCTTATATTTCAATGCCTGAGAGAAAAAAAAAATATCTGCAGAGAAAAAAAAAAAAATCCAAAACTAGCTGCCAGAGACCATCAGTTAGACTCCTGCCTGCTGCTGGGTGACATCTGCTGTCACATCATCACTGTGGAAGGCACCTCTGCACTTAGCTTGCAGCTTGACTAGCAAAACCATCTGTTGATTCCTGGTTTTCTAACTGTGAATTCCAGGCGTTTGTCAACTAGTTACCCAGATGAAAACCATTTCACAAACTCATGTTACGTTTGGCTCTTGTAACAGATGAACAGTGGTCTCTCGCTACTTCGCGGTCCGACTTTCACGGACTCGCTCTTTCACAGTTTTTCAATGATTCTCAACTTTAATATTACTCACTTGATTGGGACGTTAAGGGATAAAATGTTAATGAAAAAACTTAGGACAGATGCCACTATTTTTTAGTTTTCTTTCAGTAAATCTATACTGTAACGTCAGTCAAAACAACTACACTTCCCAGAAGCCAACAGTGCTTCTGGCCACTGCTTTCTTGTAATTTTCTTTCAGCAATCCTACACTGTAATGCCAGCCAAAGAACTACACTACCCAGAAGCCAACAGTGTTCCAGCTGCTGCTTTCTGCCAAAATGGAGGGAGAGTTTTGATCCGATCCGAACCTGACTAAAAAGTTTGTTCATTAATCATAGTGACATCAGGTGCTCAGTGGATGCAGAGAGCCAATCAGAACCAGACCAAGGCTACTTCCAGCCTCATCCGTCAATTTGACTGCTGCTTGCCAGCCCATGAAGCCTCTTAAGCGAAGAGGCATTGCTTGTACTTTGTAGGTCTGGTGTCTTTTCCAGAGCTCACCCAGACTTTTTAAAATTTGGATCTCTCTTGATTATTTGGACTCGATCAGGACCATTGTGTGGTTTTGTGCTGGCTGTCCGAAGGTGCGACATTCTCCAAAAACGTCTGGTGCTCAATGGCTGCACAGAGCCAAGAAGAACCTGACCAGAAATGGACCAAAAGTAGTGAGTACCCACATAAAAGTTTGCTGTAGCTACTGTGCAGTACATGTACATATGTTGTGAAAATTATGAAGCCTTGAAATACATATAAATACTAAAATAAATATAGCATTCCCTCTTTGCTGTTTTTCACCTATCGTGGCGGGGGTGGGGGTGGGTGTTGGGTTAGAACGTAAGCCCCACACTAATTGATGGACTACTGTATATCTGGTAATTGCGAAGCTGAATATTGCCTTGAGTTGAGAAATGAGCTACGCCAACACAATAACTTAATTGTATGTGTGAAAGAGAAATAGGCCTATCCAAACTATTTACTGGACTACAATTTTATCTGCTGACAATGTTTTGTTGGTGTTCTTGTTGAGGAAAAAAAAAACTCCCTGGGACACAATTTTTTATTACCAGATGCACCATTGTTTCGCATTGATCTTTTCAATGTACCCTTTTTTATGGTATGTATGACACTGGGACAAAAATTAAATGACATGACTTTACAAGATGCTGAATCCAATGTCATCCAGTCCTATCACTGATACAAATGTCTACATGTTTTCTGGCATATCTAGTCCTCTGACTATGGCTGGCTTCATCATTTTGACATTTGTATTGATGAATGTTCTGACTGTTCTCTCAAAAAGTTAAAATGTCACACTCTCTATTCTTCCTTAGACATTCCTTCCATCAAACTCTGGTTGTAAGAATGTCTCCCCTCATGAGATTTGCCCAATAATAAACCCACAAAAATATACAAGTTGAGTTCTAGGCTTAGTATTGATTTTTTTTTTTTTTTTTTCAAGACAATAGGATTATAATGCATCACAAAGGATGGTGAAACAACACAGTCTTAATTATTTCAAAAACAACAAACTGAAGTATAGGGATGTATTTGTCAAATGATAATCAAACAAGCTGGAATTTAAATTCATTGATTTCAATCTTTCACAAACCAAAGAGAATGTGCTTGTCATTACTCTTAAGCACAACTGAAAAAAGTGTAATTGTTATTATTATTAATTAAAAATAAATTGCATAAAATTAAAAATTGTGTTGGAGAAATTAGTATGATTAAATATTTTTAAACAGAAATGTGATTTCCAACAATTTTTGCAAATTGTGGATAACGACTGATGTCTAATAACTGACCTAACATTTCAAAATCATGAATAAACTAGATATTAAAGGTTTGAGTGCAATTTAAAAATCTAGATTACTTTTATGTAGACAAGAGAAAGTAATAAATTAGTACTGAGAATTTGATGAAGAGCTTTCTGAGAAATTATCAAAACAAAACATTTTCAGGCACAAACATTCAAGCTACTAGGTATGCCTGGAAGTTTGGGTATACCAGGAGATTATTTTTCAGCTCCTGAGATGATACCACAGAGGACAAATCAGGTCTGGTGTTCCTGAGTGTTTTCAGAAGAACCAACTTGTTGGCTTTTGCTCAGAGACGAAGCAGTGTCTCATTGGCATGGGTTGGCATTAAGCTGTTGCTCCCAGTGACTAGACCAGTGAGATTTTGTGCTCAGAGTCAAACCCAATCGGCTCATGTTGTGTTCAGTGGGCAGAGCCACAACCTGTGATTTGATCCTTCATATTTTGACAATCCAAATGTGTGTCTCAATAAAAACAACAATATAAACATTATGTTTTAAAACTAAAACTATATAAACTCACATTTCATAGAGTTAAACATGTTAAACCAGTAATATCAAATATGACACCAGTTAAAGTAAATTAAGATCAAATTTCACTTGTTTGTTCAAACTTGTTGAACAGAAACTGGAGTAAACATTTAAATTGAATTCCATCTAAAGTTACTTCTCAACATAATATTTTTTTAAATGAAAAGTGCTGTAAGCTGGTGGTGATCTTTTCCTAGATCATCCAAAATAATTCACATACTTTATGAAGATAATTAAAAAGAACAATGAACTTTTAAGTACTGAATAACTGGGAGAAACTTATATCAGTCTTTCTAAGCTGCAATCAAATGAAGAAATAGTCACAACAGTTCATGAACAAACAGATTAAATGCTTTGCAATGTGTTTCCTATCAGTAAAGTAATTTACAACTACAATATTAGAAGTTTCCAAGCTAATCAAACCTAAAAAGTAACCAACAGGAGATTATGTGGATCTTTCTCTCAGTCCTGAGTAAAAAGGTTTAAAATCAACAAGACCAATTTTGAATGTTTTGAAGCAGTGCTGGCTGTTTTTCCAGCTTTGCAAAATTAAAAAAATAAAAAATTAAAAATATCACATCTGCCCAGGACTGTAAATAAGCAATTTGAATCAACATATTTTGGTGTTAATGTCTGGGCTGGGGACAATATGTCTGTTTACTGGAGATACTCCTTTATAAGGTTCCAACAGGAACACAGGACTTGAACCCCACTGATAATATAAAATAAAGGACAATCTGTGAGTATTTCCTGGTCAAACAGGATGAAAGTAAATGTTCAGGTTCAGATTTGGTTTATTTGTCATATGCAAAATCAACACAAGGTCAATAATGCAATGACATGCTGAGGACAAAAATAACTGTCTCAACTCGCGCGGGGGGGGGGGGGG
>JARVGV010000645.1:30461025-30472079 GCA_031762435.1 Hypsolebias longignatus
GAAAGGTCCTCGGATGAGGATCGAAACGTTTTCCTGTAACAAATAAAGTCCAGTTGTTTCTGTATTGAACATTTTTTTGATTCTTTACTCCATGCTCTAAAACTGACGTCATGGCTGATAAGGAACAAACTACGTGTAGTTGTATCAGACAGACCATCACTTCAAGGTTCTCCCTTTAATGTAAGAATAACTGATTCACTTTCCCACACAATTTAATAGTTTGAGAGCTTTTTCCGTCCGTCTCAGACACCAACCGATGGGTGGAACAAGAGTTTATTCATGTCTGCTGTAATTTAGCATTGGACAGTTTGACATTGGAGGGGACTTTATGTTAATCACCGCATGCTTTTCCTACGGCTTTGGCCTGTTGCTTCCTCCAATTAAGGTTTATATGCCAGTGATTTAATCATGCCATGCTGGTTTAGGTGGGCGGCTGCGTTTCAGTCACCTTCTCCCAAATAGATTTCTGTGAGGAGTGAGGTGAGCGAGGTCAACTGTCTTGTGTTGGGCGCTTCCTGTGGCGCGCTGGGCCTCTGTTGTAAGTCACGCGAGTGCACCGAGGACAGATTTCCCTTCTGGTGCTCTGTGTGAAGTCGGCCGTGATGCTGGCACCAACTTTGCGCTCAGCGCTGTTCTCCTTCTCACCTAGTGTTGCCTGCAGGTGACAGCGAGAAGAGAGGGGGACCTCTTTTTGTCCCGCGCTCGTCTTCATGTGCTTCAGGAGAAATATGGTCTCTTTGAGATGCTCAGAGCAGCTGTTAATTTGCCATGGACGTGCATTTGGAGAGGTCCCTGTCATGATAAAGGACGTTTGTACTCTGAAACATTTGGCATGCTTTGGAGCACCTGGACCCTGCAAACACACATTTTTCATCTTTAATGTAACGTTTTTAAACATTTGTTGCTAATTATAGCAGTGTGCCCGCAATATTTAGAGGCCAACCTTTTTTTTTTTTGTTTTCCATGACCAGGGGTCCCAGACATTGTGTTGTGTTTGAGGAGTGCATGTTTGCTCCACATCTTGCTAAAGGTCAAAGCCTGTAGGAGACAAACTGAACGCTACGAGAAGTAACCTCGGAGTACTTTCACTCCTCTAACCTTGGTCCTTTTCTACATTTAGAGGTGACACAGTCCTGTCATGTAAAATTACATGACCATGTACATAACCCATATTCATGTAGGGCTGCGCTCGCTTGCTCAGCAAAACAAAATAAAAAAAAAAGATGCAAATTTCTGTTTGACCTATCCCAATATATAAACTGCAGAATTTAGAAAGGTCAGAAGACTAATCCCCAATTTGTAAGCAAACAGCAACAATGCAAAAGAAAAACAAATCTAAATTATTAAAGCATGGTATCCAGGGTAATATTTGTCATACATCTTGCATTATTATCTTCTTGGTCCGCTGAGGATAAAGAAAATGTGTGAGTTCTTGTTAATGACCCAATTAAAAAAGTAAATCAGGTAACTGTTATTAGCAGGTAATTAGTACTGTTGCTGACATTGTTTTAAACAAACAAAAAAAAAACTTTATAAAAGCAATTACCTAAACCAGTAAAGGTTACATTACAGTATATTCCAGTGAACTACATACTGTAACTGTTTATAAGTACAATACAATCAGTTAAACGATCTGAAAATATAAATCCTTTTTCTTTACATGGTGGATGCTTCTTGCAGCTTTATAAAGACACGACGCCCCAAAAATAATAATCTGTGCAAAGTAGTTTTTCTCGGTGCGGTACGCTAGCACTTCTGTAGAGACAATCAAATGTGCAACAGTAAAGTGGCTGTCAGACCTCCTGCTTCCTGCAGCCACGATCACACGACCAGACAAATAAACCGCTAGTGCTGTCCTAAGCCAACGGATGCAAAAAAAAAAAACGGTGCAGCCTACAAACATAATAAAAACTGAATAACTAAAAATATACTGTCTGTTTACATCATATCCATGCATGCACACAGTATAGCTCTGTTGTTTTTGTCTGAGGGTGGGAAAACTAAAAGAATCATAAAGGGTGTTGTCTTCTTTCTACTTTATCACACGCAGGAAACAAGAAGCTGGTTCCCCGTTCTGTGGAAACTCACTGACACAAACCACCTCACAACCATTTCATTACCAAGAGAAGCACGTTTTTCAAAGCCCACTTTGGAAGAATGGGAGACCACGTTTCATTTATTGTTGTTTTTTTTTTTTTTTGCCGATATGTAAAAGGCGGCTTAATGATGGCACCGAGCATTCTTGGTGGGGGAGGGATGGGGACAAGCAGGACGCAGCACTGTACTCACGTTCAACCCTGCCAGACCATCCAGTCAGCCGTTCTCTACATGTTTCCAGGAGGTTCTACATGTCCAGTGAGGGAACAGCAGTGTAATTTGCTGTAGAACAAACTGTTACGCAACAGTACAAGAGTCAGTGATTAGGCCACGCTGTATTATCTCCACTGAGTCTGCATTGCCCAAAGTGGGAGAGTGAGGGAAGTCATCACCAGCAGCATGGTGGGTCCACAGGAACGTGACTTGCTGGGAGCTGCCGCTGCGGCGCGTTCGTTGCTTCTGTCCGCTCCGATCACAGGAGCTTCTGTCGCGACGAAGACCAGCTCCGTTGTGCATCCATCGGAGCAGTCGTTGCCACTACCAGACGTGCTGCTCTCGTCACCTGCAACAGCAAAGTCTCACGTTTTTCATATAAAAAACACAATCGTCAAACAGTTTGATCAATAACTTGACTCAAAGCAAAGAATCTCGATTACAGCAGTCCCTCACTACATCGGAGAATTTAGTGATACTGCAAAAAAAAAAAAAAAACATTTCTGTTTTCCACATATTGGAGTAAGAAACTAGTCTGCAACATTCACAGCCGAGCGAGATACCAACCTCTGTTCACCTGGTTAAACTATGCTGGTGAAGATTCTCAGCCATCCAGGACATGATTAAAAAATAAAAAAAAATGTTCAATATGTTTATGTTAAGAGAGAAAACCCTTATCTTAACAGAGGGGGAGGTCTCAGATTCCAACTTTCAAAAACGTAAAATGCAGCTATTAGGACTGATTCCCAGACAGTTTTCACACCTGATGGGAACAGAGGAGCCTCATCTGTGAACTAAACCAACAAAGACCCTAAGAAACACCTACTGTTTAAGGTGTGAGGTGGGATTTGTCAATCTACACAGGTATGTGTGTGTGTCTTATCTCAGCCTTTAAAACCTGAACCCCACACTCTTTGCTCTTTGAATTGAGAAAGCTCCTCGGATGAAGAGCGAAACATCTTCTGTTACAAATAAAGTCCAGTTGTTGTTGTATTGAACGTTTTTTTTATTTATTTTTTAATTTTTTTCTGGTTAAACTAATACCGTGTCCATACACAACTGGTGCTGATGTTCATAACTGATCACTTCAGTCATTATGTGGTCTGCTTTCTCATTGATTTTCACTGGTTGACACTCATAGTAAATATATTTCTATAGTGTTAGTCTGATGAATTCAGTTTTCTACAACAGTATTATTATTATTATTATTGGTTGTGCTGGACCAGGATATGGAATAATGTCAAAATTAGACTGGTTTCCTCAAACAGACAATTATTTATTTATTTATTTTTACTAAATGGCATTCATATCAAATTTGATTGTATTATAGTTGGATTCAATTAAAATAATTGGATTTGACTCTGGATCCAGTTTGAACTGAAATGGATCCCACATAATTTATGATTTGGACTTTAATTGTGCCCTGAGACTGCTTTTATTGTGAATTGGCTCTAAACAGAGCACTTTGCTCTCAGACTGCAGGTTTACTCGCGGTTCCAAGAGTTTCTAAAAACAGAACGGGAGGCTGAGCTTTCACTTATCAGGCTCCTCTCTTGTGGAATCAACTTCCAGTTTCTGTCCTTGAGGCTGACACATGGTCCAGTTTTAAGACTTTCCTTTTTGATAAATCCTATAGTTAGGGTTGGCTTGTTGTGCTGCCACAGGCTTTGACTGCTGGAGGACAAACTGACCACATTTTTGTTCTCATACTACTGTCTTTACTTACTCTGCTCAACTTGTTTTGTATTTGTAATTCTTTCTACCCTTGAAATGTGTTTTTATATTTCAGGTGCACCTGCACCTACATCTGGACCTGCCATTCTGTGCTCGCTTGCCTCTCCTCCCTGTCCTCTCCAACCCAGCCTGTCAAAGCAGATGGCCGCCTGAGAGCCTGGTTCTGCTGGAGGTTTCTTCCTTTTAAACAGGAGTTTTTCCTTTCCACTGTTGCCTTTGTGCTTGCTCAGGATGAAAGACTGCAATGAAGTGAGGATTCGATGTGTCTGCTGGCTTCTTTAGGTAGAGAACTTTACTAAGTGGCCTTTTTATGTATGTGCATGTTCCTGTAAAGCGCCCTGAGACAACTTCGTTGGGATTTGGTGCTGTATAAATAAACTGAAATTGAATTGAATGTAAACTGGAGTAAATCAAAATTGAATATTAATTATAACATTTATTTTTGCTCCAGTACACATTTACGTATTTCACAATTTTAGTTGCTAGACCTGAAGATAAACAGAAAATAAAAAATGTATTTTTGCGGCAGTCTTCATGCGAGCACGAATCTTGTTTCAGCCTCGGCACATTCTTTCCATCTTGTCGACTCTGGCGGATCAACAGATACAGAAGTGATTGTTTCAGTCATGACAGCATTTGAGAAGCACGTCTTCCTAAACATAAACTTGGCTGTCTATCACGGATTGTGTCTGCACACCTAAAGCTATTTATTCACCTCATAATGTCAGTCTTGCCTCATTGCTACATCGGCGTTGGTGACAAGTTCCAACATGAATGACAAATGAGATCTTATTCCTGCAGCTTGTTTGTCTGTGAGGATGCTGCTTGTTGACGCGTCCAGATTGAAACACGCAGCAGAACAAACAAAGGAACCACTAAACTCTTCTCCTGCTGCCTCATCAGCAGGATGGAGGACTTACTGGAGTCTTGGAAGAAGATGTCATTGCCATTGTAAGCATTCTTTAGCTTGCTAGTTATGACTCTAAGAGCCATGATCTGTTGTCGAATCAGAGTGTCCGGTCTGGTGATGTCCACGTCCACCTCTGGGTTGTTCACCTGGTTGGTTAGACCTTCCTTCACCACTTCAGGGAAATATCTAAACACAGGGACAAACCAAAAACATCCAAAGAAAACACCTTTAAAAGTGGCTCAAATGAAAATTGTTCACACATTTGTCTTTTCTTCTTTCTGCCTTTGTAATGTGTTTTGGACAGAAGCATTTGAATGAGGTGGCACCACTGGCATTGCATCAGAGGAAGGCATCTAAAAACTGACAAGACATGAATAAAGCATGTTGAATTATGACCCAGCTCTGCAGTGGGTGAAGTGGATATGAATTATGGCTGTTTGATCTGATATGTGGTGCGGGGAATGTTTCCCATCTGTAATTCTGGCCTGAACCGAACCGGACCAAATCATTGGGCGTCACTCCGATGAATAAAATCGGATCCAAAACTTAGAAATATCATAAAATAAGCTAAACTTAGAGATCGTTAAAAGCTCTTACAAGAACTTTCTTTGTTTGCAAAAATCAGACAAACTGTGGATTCTGTTTTTTCTTTCCTTTGGCTTTTCGCTGAAGAGTGCTTCTCTTTTCAGAACAGACATCTGTCCTTTTGTCTGCTCCAGACTGCTCAGAGGGAACTCACGCTCTGGCTCGAATGTGTTTGGTCTTTTCTTCCTGGTGAGAGTGGCATCAGACTTGAGTGCTTTTGCATCATGAGTGTTTGTTTGCTCCTTTTGTGTACCTATGAGACAAATGTAGTTTATTTTAACTTGATACACCAACAATTTAACTGCGACACTCAAGCAGCAGATGAGCTCTGACACGTCCTCGTGATGAAAGCTGCATGGAAATGACTTTAGCTGTTAAACAAATTGAAGTGAGGTAAATGTTACTGATTGAACATTCATGTCAGGGATGCAGCAGGACTTCTGTTCCCCTGCGCTCCCTCTCCCAGTTCCCTTCATGTTTGTTGATGCGTCTCTTTGTGTGGACAAATGGGTGCGGCTCCCTTTATCCCCAAGTCCCTCGTAGTGCAGCGGTTTCTCATCAGCCGGACATTTACCTGTCTTCTCATCATCACAGGTCTTCACCGTGTCAACTCTCACACAAGTGTTATGGACTTCAATTTGGTCAGTTGGTCCCTCAACACAACTGATAACATTTCTTCAAAGAGAAGACAGGCTGGGTGAGCCAATTTGCTCTGTTGGCATGCACACAGCTGGATATCTCATCGACTTGGAATACTTGGAAGACTTGATGATGTGTCTATCTCTGCTGTCACCTGTGGATCTTAAGGACACATAATTAGATTTATGACAACTGGTTCCTGCTTTCTGGATTTGGCTGGATCCTGGTCTATCAACACACAAGGAAGATAGAAATCTGGACCTGGTCAGGCTGCCTGCCTTACATGATGGCTTGGTTCATGTCTCGAGAACCCAGACTTTTGGCTGAATGGATTAGATCTCGGGGATTTTTCTCAGGCACGCTCCATTGGTACGGTCATTTAATTTGGACATTTTGAAAGCGAGTGGACCAACACAGACTGAAGGTAGATGTCATTAAAGTTCTGCCTGTCCCAAAAACAATCGTGTTTATCTGAAATTTGTCTCCCTGACTGGCCTTGACAGGCCGTCTTTTCTCAACACGCCTGTAGAAGTTTTGTAAACCTGATGCTCCCCCCCTCCCAAACCTTCTACTGAGGAATTCCACAGATGTTTTAGAGGAGCCTAGCTGAATAAACATTCTGTTATCATTTCAGGACTCTGGATTTGCCTCTGGCCGTCCTCGGCAGCTCGTCATTATGTGCTTGTGTGCAAGATTTTTTTTTTTTTTTCATTTCAACATTTTTGACCTTCAAGCAGAGGTCAAAAATGTTTTAGGAATTTTTTTTTGTCTCTAAACCCTATGTGTCATTTTTCACCACTTTTATTGTCTGTCCACAGGTCTCACTTGTAAATGAGTCTTTGAGGCTCAATGTGATTTATCTGTTTAAATAAAGGTTGAATTAATGAATATGATACAATACGATAGATATGATAGAACTTTATTGATTCCACAGGAAATTGTTGTGCCAGAATTTCAATACAAAGGAACATACACAAGGAATCACACAAGATATAAAAATAGCATAGTATGTAAAAATACCAACAACTAAGGTCTAAAACATGTCAGGTGCAGACAGAAACATTAAAGCATTTATTACTAGATTAATTTTATTATCCTATGTGTAGAAAGGGGGTAGAGTTGAAAAGTTTGATAGCCACAGGGAGGAAGGACTTCCTGTGGCGTTCTGTGTAGCACCTAGGTGGTCTCAGTCTATGACTGAAGATGCTGTAGTAAGTGTGGAATGCCTGGGGTGTGACTTGCTGTTAAGAATCTGGAACTGTTTCCTCAGCATCCTCTGCCAGACTGCAGTTCCACTCCTAGAACTGAGCCAGCTCTCTTGATGAGCTTATCAAGTCATGTTAGGCTGATTGGTAACTCTAAATTGTCCCAAGTTGTGAGTGAGAGTGAATGGTTGTTTGTCTCGTTTGTCTCTATTTGTCCCTGTGATGGACTGGAGACCTGTCCAGAGTGCCCCCCGCCTCTTGCACAGTGACTGCTGGGGCAACAGTGAACCCTGCAAACTGGAAAGAATAAAGTGGGTAAATACAATGGATGGATGGAAGCTAAGTTGTTTTGACCAGTCAAGACACAAATTATTATTATTTTTTTTTTATTGTAGTTGTTTCTTGTTTTCACCCAACTAAACATGTGTGAGAGGAAGCACAAAGTTTCAATTAATGAGACTTGACAGGCTTCGTGTAAAAACACATGACGGGCAATTGTACACATCAGTCAGAATAAGTTGGATCCTGTTTGTTTGTTTTAACCACATTACTGTATGTGTTTGTCAAAGTCAAGTTGTTGTTCTACAGATGGCTTTAGCAACTAAATGTCTTTCAATCTGCTGAAGAATTAATTTGAGGGCAATCCCCATTTTAGATTCAAATGTCAGTTCAATGTTATTAAAGACATTTACCAAGCATTACAAACTCAGGAGGATTAAACTGACTGACACCCAGTCCATTAGATGCTAATGGATATTAATACAGATGCTCATGATGTCACAAGTTCAAATCTGGTGTTTGGGTTGAAGGATCTGTTGTAATCATTCAAAATACAGGCTCCTAGCTCCACATGTGTTCTGAAAAGTGACGTTTTTAAACAGGGTTGAAACATAACTCAAAGGTATTTTATGAATATAAAATTATACAAACAGACAACTATTTTCAAGATTTGTTTATTTGTGTGTTTTTTTATTCAGCCCTAAAAGAGTTCACTGCATTTTGGGGCCTTAGTGGACATCAACTGTACATTATGAACCCAAGTGATTTTTTTTTTTTTTTTCATGGATTAAGTCTGGACCCAGCAGTGCAGTGTAAACCAGCAGAGCGTTTAGCTGGGTTTATTGTAAGACCTCAGAAACGGTTTGTAAAGCACTTTTGACTTACTTGAGACTTTGAGTAAAAGAGCTCGGAGCTTGAAAAGACCATTTATTATTTTGGGTGGCGAAGCTGGGTATGAAGATTCTCAGTAGAGACAGAAATGAATCATTCAAATTTAAAATATATGAGCAAGACCCACAACTGGCAGCCAACACTAACAGGTTCAACAGTGTGTGATGATGTATTGCTGTGCGGTAGTTGAACCCAGGTATTTATGGATGAGATGAGTGATTGGATGAAGCTGAGATCTGACCTTGCACAACAGGAGCTGCTTTGATAATTAAGCACAAAGAAGAGGGAGGGAGAAGAGAAACTAACAGCAGCAGGTCTATCCATCTGTCTGTCTGTCTGTCTGCCTGTCTATCTTTCCATGTAGCTGTCTAACTGTTTGTCTGTCTATCTTTCAATCTGTCTATCTGTTTATCTTTCAATCTGTCTATCTGTCTATCTTTCCATGTAGCTGTCTAACTGTTTGTCTGTCTGTCTATCTTTCAATCTGTCTATCTGTTTATCTTTCAATCTGTCTATCTGTTTATCTTTCTATCTGTCTGTCTATCTTTCCATCTACCGGTAGCTGTCTATCTGTTTGTTTGTCTGTCTGTCTATCTTTCCATCTACCGGTAGCTGTCTATCTGTTTGTCTGTCTGTCTTTCTATCTGTCTGTCTGTTTATGTTTCTATTTGTCTGTCTATCTTTCTATCTGTCTATTTTTCGTCGATCTTTCTGTCTGTCTATCTTTTTGTCTGTTTTTCTTTCTATCTGTCTGTCTGTCTTCCTGTCCGTCTGTCTGTCTATCTTTCTATTTGTATATCTGTCTATCTTTCTGTCTGTGTGTCTATCTGTCTGTCCTTTTTGTTTCAGTTTTTTGGTGGTAAGAATATTTTAATATAAAATGGTTTTGCTTTGAACAGTTTATTTGAGACTCTTCTTCAAAATGAACCATGGTCTTGTGTAAATAATTGAACAGAACTCTAGTTAAATTTGCCAACAACACATCCATTATCTTCTACCCGCTTCTTCCATTTTGGGTCACGGGGGTTGCCGGTGCCCATTCAGCCTGTCCTGCATGTTTTTGGTCTGTGGGAGGAAACTGGAGTACCTGGAGAAAACCCACGCATACACAGAGAGAACATGCAAACTCCACCCAGAAAGGACCCCTGGACCAGGATTTGAACCAGAGACCTGCTCGCTGAGAGGCAGAACTACAACACATATTTTCAGTAAATTCTCCTTTTGTAGTCATTAGTGCTGCACTGGTGTTACTTCTGTAGTTCTGTCTACTAGTTAAGAGAGGGACTGCGAGAAGCATAATGCATTTCAAAGGATCAACAGCAAACCTGCTGCCATGCTGCCAGAAACATTTTACTGAGTTTTTAGCTTTGCTTTTGACAGAACCGCAAGCGTCTGAGTCTGAAGAGAAAGGAAGAGCACACTAGAACCTGAGCAATGTTAAAATATGTCTATTGGAGTAAAAATGAGGTGCAGTCAAGGCAGCCAGACACAACATATAAAAACATTTTGCAGCAGAGCTGCTTGTGATCCACAAAGACAACGGGAGTCCTACAACACCTGCTTCTTTCCGTGTCCACTCCAAGCACGTCTTGTCTTCAGGTGAAAAGTTTGCTGTCTGCTGCCCTCTGCACAGACCTGTAAAGGTCATTAAGCTGGTATGCCCATAAAAATAACCTTTAGAGGTGACATGATGATTCTGTAATGATACTGTAAAGTTACAGTATGAACCTTTTAAAAAATAACCTTTAGAAGTGACATGTTGATTTAGTAAAGCCTTTTGTTTGATATTTAAATCCTTTAATTTCATCATCTCATAACTCTGAGAAACTATATATTTCTGTTGTGTATTTAACATAAAAATTAAGGATTGAGAATGAGTGAAAACATATGGTCTAAATCACATGCTTCTATGAGACAGCATCACAATATGTGGTATGAATTAAGTAAGGCTTAACGATATTAAAAATATAGATGGAGTGATGATGGCTCAATCCTAACAACTGCTGGATGACTAGATGGATGAGACCTGCACTGCTGACAGTTCTGCTAATGTGACGTTTTACTGGAAAATAAGTAAAGACAGTTTGTTTTATCCGACACACGATGATAGTTAGCTTGTGTGCCGACTTTGGCTTCCAACAGCTGTTTAAGACAACCATCTTTCTCTGTTTCCTCTGAACGTCTGTGTCTGCCTTTTGATTTGATTCTGTGCAAGGTATGATCCATATGGTCTGTATGATCCAGTGCACAGATTATGTGATTATCTGTTGCAGCTGAAGGAGGTTGCCAGGCCTCCTCACAAAGCCCTAAAGCTGTTTTGTGAGCACTGATGCCTTTCTTCTTATATTTTTTCCACTGTTTTAGTCATGAAGGTCTGTCATATTTTGCCTTTAGTGCTCCAGAACCAACTGCAGAGGTTGCCTTATGTGTTTGGACCTTTTCCTGTTAGTTGAAGACAATTTTGTTTGTTTGTTTGTTTAAGAAGCACCCCTCCCCCCACC
>JARVGV010000645.1:30472179-30482596 GCA_031762435.1 Hypsolebias longignatus
CACACACACAACATTCAAGTTAAAAGAGCTTGGTTCCAAGTTTTCAAACTGCAGTGAGACAATCTGTTTATGCAAGCTGCACTCAAGCTACAATCCGCTGCGGCAGGTTTTTTTTCCTCTTTGAATGGGAATGTTTGATTCTTAAAATTGTAGAGTTCAAAAAAACTTAAAATCCTCATCCATTTCATTAACAAAATGGACATAAAAATATTCTTTTTTAGGCATGAAAAGGGGAAAAACTTAGCCTTGACTCCTACATTTAGAATTAATAGGCTTATTTTGTCATCCTCATTAATATGCTGATGATGGTCGTTTGTGCATCATCTTTATAATCAGCCAAACATTAGTGTTCTCTTGTTTCTCAAGTCTTTTACATATTCAGGGTCTCCTCAAGAGGATTGCTAAAATATTGTGATTAATAGTAAATAAATCTTCACATACCTTGCCTCCTATACACCAACACCCACAAAAAACATTTTTTAACTTATTTTTATTATATGAGGAGCCAAATGTTTGTCATAAATAGCCACTGTGTTTGTGATTACTTATTTTATTGCATTTGAGCTTGTTTAAAAAAAATAAAAAGTGACTCCACAATTGTTTATTACAAGTTCCCATTACAGCGTGTGTAGGCTTTGATTTAAATGTGAGGTTACAAGAGTGCACCACAAATTAGAAATACAGTATGTAGGCTTAAACATTACTCTTTTTTGGGACTCTTTTGGTAGACACGTCTTCAGAAAAGATCAGTGCAACGTGACAAGCTGTCCCAGCAGTGCACCTGTTAATTCCAGTTGTAATTTTTATTAGTTTGTACAATTAGCAAGTGTAAAATGAAGCTTATGTTGGCTGTAATATTCAGTTTTATGTTACTGTGGCGCTGTGCAAAATTGAGTCCAGCACGTTTTCTCTGATTTTAGCTGCCCTCATGACTCAACAAATGTCTGTTCCCAGCTTTCCATCCTGCCCTGGTCTTTAAAAAGGTATCCACATTAGGTAAATTCATGCAAATACACCAACCATGTTTGTTGCGATTATTATAGTTCCTCTCTGTTATCCTCATCTGCCGTCTGATGTTTATAGTTTCACTCTTGAAGAAACATTCCAGTTTTGTCGTAATTTTCAACTGAAGCGACCTTTGTTTTACATATAAAACATTATATACTCAATTTTTATTAATTTTTTATTCTATTCTTAATAGTGTTTGTGATATTGATTCCTTAACGTTACTGCAACAAAGCCCTTTGTAATGTCAGAAGCTTTAATACACTATTATATTATATTATTACTGTTTAGTGTCTATCTCAGATCTTTGTATACTGCTTCTTTTTGTATATTTTATATTATTGCTATTTTGGGGTATAACTGGAACCTTGAGTACACAGTTTCATTGATGAAAAAAACAAACAAAAAAAAAAACAATAAAGAACCTTGAACCTTAATTAATAAACACTACATTAATAATTTTAATCCACTTATTACCATTTGCCCATTCTTCTCGGTTCTGTCATGGGTTTTGATTGTTTCTCCCCCTGGATGTTAGAAAAATACTTTTGCAAAAATACATAAAACTTGTTTTGATTGGGGAATTTGGGAACTTTGGCAAAGTGAAAGAGAAAAACTGTGGGGCCTTACTACAGAGTGTTGGAGTTAGAGTGTGATTTCTTCATCAGAAACATTCTAGTTTCAGCTTATTCTTCCCTCCTGATGTATACAGTAAATATACAGGCCCAGTGAATGCTAGGAGGTAACTAAGTGTGACTATACAATTCTAATTTGTTTTCTGTCTCTGTCTTCCTTTCAGACTGCAGCATGATGAGCACCATGGACCCTCTTCTCTTCATCACTCTTCTGTTCCTGCATAAGTTCCTTCCTTTACTGTTGGCTCACTGAAGAGACTTCAATAAATTACATCAGCTACCAACTTATCACTTCCTATACCAAACAGACCCAAAGCAGCAGGAAGAGACGATCACAATTAAATCTATTTATGCCGCTGCAACCCATCACAGCAGGGAGTGAAAGCCATGCCACAAAGTCTGCAGGAGACGGATGGATGGATGGGAGCGGATACATTTGAGGTTACCTCTCAGATACAACATGGAGCAGCATGACTGTTGACTGCTCAGAATGTGGACAAAAAGAAAAAAATAATACAGTGGATGAAAAGAGTACCATTTCTGATGGCAGCTCTATGCTCTGCTTCACACATTCATATCCTTACACCATCTCCAGTGTGGGCCCATCAGCGCACATCCTTCACCGCACTGTGAGTTTGCTGTCCATCTAAAAGTAGACATTTACATACGTCGTCTTGAATCTATGTGACCTCTATGTTTCGTTTGGTTTTTCTTTCAGAGACAGAGGTTTGATCCGCATGACATGTCAGTCACTGACATATATTTCTGCAGCCATGTCAGGCCTCCTCCGTATACTGAACTAATGTTCAAAATGTTTGCTAGTCTAATGTCAGCTCATTCCTCTATGCCTCCATTACACACACACACACACACATGCATACACAAACATGTGCACACACACTTCCGTTCCCATGGCCGTGTTTCATCTTGTAAACAAATAATATGTGATATATTTTGAGTAAGACAAGGCACAGCTTACCATGTTATTGTTAACCACCTCGGATAATGTTTATTTTTATTGAATTTATTGTGATCAAAGTAACACATTTCATCTCTATGACACGGATAGATTTATTGATAACTTGCAACAGCAGCTGAGATGAAGGTTTATTGTTTTTATAATAAAAGGTAAATTACAAAGCTGTTGTATGGTAATTTTCTTCTTTCATCACAAGAGTAAGAAGCTCAGAGAAGATGACTGTAATCCTTTTTGACAGACAGTCAATGTCAAGCAGGCAGGACATCTATGTCACAACCAGATCTGTGATCTTGTTGATCCTTTCTCTGGCCTTGCCGTTAACTCAGTACTTCTCCAGGGCAATGGTTTGACCTGGTCATCAGCATGCATCTGTTATTGTTATTAGTTTGGTGATCTTTTGGATTTCATGTGATAAGCAAGAGGTAAATCTTGGGAGCAGCTTTAAACTGACCCTCTTAATATATGGGGAAGTAAATATTGTTGAGAAAAATGAGGGAAACAAGTATTTCAAGTGGTAATCAAAAGTCTTACTGTCTAAAGGAGGGAAAAGAGGCCTATCCAAAAGGTCTGAGACAGTCAAACGCCAAACAGTTCTGCAGAAATGCATTGAGAATCACTGCAGAAAAAAAACTGCAAGAACTGGAGTATGTACTGGGGGACCAAAAACAAAAAGTGTCAAGTTGTGAATGACAGGAATAGCATCACTGTCTGGAACTCACAGACACGTGTCAAGTGGATGAAGCCTCATCAGTTCAGCTTTGACAAGAAGGAGACAAATTTTATAGTGGGACAAAAAGAAAAGCATTAAAAGCTAATGGGATGGCATTTCCATAAAGTTTACAGATAACATCAGTACTCATAATTATTGCAAAAAGAGAAAGTTTTTTTTTTTTTTTTTTCCCAATGAGAAATAATCATTTATTAAAACAACCTCTCAAGACACATTACAAATGGATGTAAATCTGACAATAAAATGAAAATGTTGTATTGGAAACCCAAGACAATTTATTGTACATATAAAAATAACATGTAAGCATATGAAATGAATTACTTGAGCAAATGGGGAAGTGGAACTGACTGCCAACTCAAAAAGTCATAAAACCAACTCATCTTGTATGAAGCTACGTAGTTAGCGAACTGTTCACAACTTGATATCATCCTGTATTTGTTGTACCTTTGGGGTTAGAAGTGAAAACTTGGAGTAGAAAAGTACAAAACACTCGGCTCACCCTATTTTTTTTTTCTCTCACAAGAGAAATTCTACTTTACTTCAAGCTCAAGTTCCCTAACTACAGTGTCTCAAAAGCATAGCAAATAGCTAAATGCACAGCAAATAGCTAAACGCGTAACAAACAGCTAAACGCAGCAGCTAAACATACAGCAAACGACTAAATGCATAACAAACAGTTAAACGCAAAGCAAACAGCTAAACGTGTCTCAAATGATGACGTGTGCTGCAAACGATGCAAACGAACAAACAAAATGAAAGAAATGCAACAAAAAATGCATTAAAAATAAGGAAATTAAATCAAAGGAAAAATGCTGCAAATAGTAAAAACTTTACCCCCTACCCTCCAATTAAATACAAATAAAACACCTGCAAGTACTTCTTTCATTCCTGTAACTTGCTTTTAGGCATCTCGTTAATGTGTTTACAGTGGGGGGGTCTGGTCCTTGGGTTCGTGTCCCCCTCTGGTGCATTTTTGTTTTGCACAGTGAGTTTGCAGCATTTCTCCGTTGCATTTGTTTTGTTGGTTGTATGTATGTTTTTTTTATTTTTATTATTATTCTGTCTATTTTCTGTGAATGCAGAATTTTGTTTTGCAGAGTTTTCAGTTGCTTGTGTGTGTATGTGTGTTTTGGAGTTTGCATTATTCATGTTTGCAGTTTGTCTCGCCATTTGCAGCACCTCTAGCTTTTTGTTTCACATGTGCACCTGTCGGCCAATATACCTACCAGACCTGGAAGCCAGAAGGTTTTGCTCAGTATCTTGGTTGTTCCTGGGACTGCACTCTAATAGACAGAGATCACTGAGGTTTTTCCCGAGTTCTTTTGGAGTCACATTTCCAGTTTGTGGACTCAGTTCCAAATTCTCCAGTAATCACTTGCACATTGAAACCTTGGCTGTCCACAAAACTGGGTTTTCTTCATTCAGCACTCAGAAGTTCTTGAACTGATGGTGCTCCTTCTTCCTGATGTTGCAGTCATTCGGGATACATCACAGCTGCCTTTGGTTGTTCCTTGACCACCACAATATCCGCTTAGTTAGCCATCACTTTTCTTTTCATCTGGATCCAGGAGTCCCACAGCATCTTACCCTGTGTTTCGCCACCAGCCTTGTAGAACCTCTCCCTTTGACTGCAAGATCTATAATACACACACAGCCCAGATGTTTCTGTCATGTGGTGATGATACTTCCTTTGTGCTTTGTCTGCTTGCATCACACATCCTGACATGTTCTTGTCTACATTAGGGGCAACTATGGACAACTTGCATTTTCTATCCTCTCTGATTTGGTAGACCTTGGCCTATATTGTTCTTGTTCTGAGGATCTGCTCTTGTGCTGCTATGATTAGAGCCTCTGGGCTGTCCTTTAGTGCACCCTCTCTAGCCACTGATAAGATGTGTTGATATCAGCCACCTCCTCAATCTGCCAGTAGTGTGTGCTGTGCAGGAGTTTATCTTTCAATAATGGTTCTTCCTGTTCCTTTCTGTCCTCAGAGGTGTACTCCATGATCTTGGTTGTTTCATTCTGTGTAGTAATTTATTTTATTTTATTATTATTATTGTTATTATTATTTTTACTTTTTTTCCTTCCACCTTTTGCTTAGTGTTTAATTTCAGTGTATCTGATGACTGACAATACATACGTGCTGATGGCTTGAAGTTATGTTCTTACCATTTAGATGGTTCTTCAGGACCTGCCTTACTCTTTGTAGTCATTTGCTGAGTTTATTTTTCATCATGGTTTCCATTTGTCTGGTAGATTCCAAAGAATTTGTAGTTGTCCTGAACATCTGTCAGATATAGTTCAATCCCTTTGGTTGTGATCACCTTGGCTTTTTCAATACCATTTAGCTACATTCATACAGTTGGATTAACATTCATGTGTCCTTGCTGTTTATCCTGGTGAGGTGGAACAGTGAGTCAGTGTATCATTTTTGGCATAGATCTCTGCTACACAGAGGAAATGCTTGATGACTGCTCCACTTTGAAACTGGAATTCATGGCAACTCTTTGGGATGTTCTGGCTGAGAGGGTTCAGCTCTGTGTTGAACAGTAGTGGGCACAGAGCATGGCATTGGAATATGTCACTCACTGCTAAGTTGTTCAGTTGGCTTAGAATTGGTTTCTGGATTTATCTTCCATACCGACATGGAAAGTTATTTATGCTTTTTGAGTTTTTTTTATTTTATTCATTTATTTTTTTTGTAATTTGTACTCAAAGTTTGTGTATTAGTTTCATTTTGATTGAGTTGTTTATTCATTTTTTAACCTTGGCTTAACTTTGCAAATCCCACTGAGATCACCGAGTTCTCTTGAAGGGGAGGCCTGGGCCTGAAGGCAACCTAGCATACATGTTTTTAGACTGTGGGAGGAAACCAGACAACCTGGAGAAAACCCACGAGGAGAACATACTAACTCCACAAAGAAAGACCTAAGGTCCAACATGGGGATTGAACCCAGGACCTTTTTGCTGAGACAACAGTCTTAACCATTAAGTAGTCATGCTGTCATTTATAAGGATACATTTGGTGCTTATTGACAGAATATAAAGCTGATTCAATTCAGTTCAGTTTATTTACATAGCGCCAAATCACAACAAAGTTGTCTCAGGGCACTTTACAGGAGCATCCACATACATAGGAAAAACAAATACAGTACAGTAGTAAAGTTCTCTGTCTAAGGAATCCAGCAAAGTTGAATCTTGGCTTTGTTAGATAAACATGTTGAGTAATTCTGACATTAAGCTCCTATAAAGAACTCACAAAATCAATGTGCTGTGGTCCTTTATTGGAGTCCAACAACATTCTAAGCTTGCATTTCATCTAAAAGAATTACTCAGTACCTTGCAATAAAATGTCTTTGTCCCCTTGCAATTTAGTGTTGAGTGCTAATCTCCCCGCCAACCACCCACCCACCCACACACACACACACACACACACGCACGCACACACAATAAAAAGAAAGAATCTATTTAACTTTTCACAACACACGGTTTTATTTCTACATGCATATTACCAGATACTGAAAGCAAGGGTTCACATACTTTTGCCACAATATGTAATATTGGATCATTTTTTTCCTCAATAAATAAATGACCAAGTATAATATGTCATCATTTGTTTAACTGGGTTCTCTTTATCTACTTTTAGGACTTGTGTGAAAATCTAATGATGTTTTAGATCATATTTATGCAGAAATATAGAAAATTATAAAGTTCACAAACATTCAACCACCACTGTACTGCAATTACATTTTATTTAAGTTTATTGAAGTTACCAGTGTTAAAATCTACTCAAGTCAAAGTAAGAAGTAACTTAAAACATATTTTACGCTGATTAATTATGTTGTTGCTTCTTAACAGAAGGATGGGGTATGTCCTTTGCAGTGATCAAACGACAAGACAGAACATTAATTCTAAACAAATTATCCTAAATTAAACAAAAGCTTCACTGGTTAAAGTGCAATAACAAAATTAAAACAGCCACAGATGGCATTTATGACATTTTGATATTTAAATTATTATTTTCTGTGCAAACCATCCTCAATTTACTTAGCTAGTCCAAAATTAAACTGTTGAATGAACCAGCATGCAGCAGATGTGATAACACACAGCTCCTGCTCCAAGGGGCATGCAGTGACATAAGCATGATTTTTGAAACAATGGAAGTTATGAATATGCAGTAAGACATACATTTGCTTAAAGGTGGCTCAAGTTATTATTTATTTATTATTATTATCATTATTATTATTGTTGTTGTTGTTGGGTTTTTGTTGTTGGGTTTTCATGAGGCACAGTGCCACTCCTGTTTGGAAAAAAAAAAAGAAGCTACACAGCTACACCGACTGAAGAAGTATTTCGGATGAAAGACAAAATGTTTCTACATTTTTGTTGCTTTGATTTGTTTTTCTACTGTCCAGAGGACCAGACTCAACATTTTTAGATTTTTCTATCTGGATTGTCGAGCATGCATCTGGATAAGATACACAACTGTACTTAGGGACTGCAGCAAACACTGTTTTCATCTTGAAACATCTTAATAGGTGTTATGATGTCATCACTTGTCCAGCTGTTCATGTTTGTGTCTGATTTTGTAAACGGAAGAAGTGGTCAGTGATTTCTAATGTACACAAATTAGACAAGCAAAGTCCAACAGCTTCTTTTTAAAATGCCTGTCACAATCAAATCATAATTCTTTCATTATCATCATAAACCCAGGTCTTGACTTTCTATTTAGATCTGAGAAAAAAGAGCCTTGGGGGTGGGTGGGGGGTTTGCCTATAGAAGCACATTTCAGTCAGAGCTTAATATTGTAATAACAAAACCATTAACTGTATTCAGTCACAAACAAATCAAAGCAAACCATGCCAAACTGTCATTTTCTTTGTAGGGAATATAAAACATCAGACAAAACACTGGTTACTTCCTTTCATTTGTTTTGACATTAATTGTATAGTATAAAATAGTATACAGTAAAGAAGCTTCATCAATCTGCCTACTGATGTCATGCTCCATGCGCCATCCTCACTCGTGAACCAAACGACCTTTACAACAAAGAAAGGGCAATCTATCATTTTATGACTGAAGATCGTGGCCTCGGATTTAGAGGTTCTCTACCCATCCACTTCACACTTGGCTGTGAACCGCTCTAGTGAGAGCTGGAGATTATGGCACAATGACACCAACAGGAAAACATCATCCATAAATAGCGGATATGAAATCCTAGGGCCACAAAACCGGACTCGCTCTGCCCCCTGGTTGCACAAAGAAATTCTGCTCATAAAAATTATGAACAGAATTATGATAATAATGGACAAAACTAGTGTTGTCTAACTCCCACCCTGGAGGGGTCCATCTGCTGGCAATGCAAACCAAACTCTTGCACCGCTTGTATAGGGACTGAATGGCTCATAGCAACAGACCCCCAATCCCATACTCACGGAGCACCCCACCTCAATGTACATTTAGGAACGTGGTCAAATACCTTCTCCAAATCCACAAAGCACATCTAGACTGGTTCAGCCAATTACCATGACCATTCAATGACCCTAATGAGCACAGAGAGTTGTTCCAGAGCTCCATGACCAAGACAGAACCTGCATCATCCCTCCCGGGACTGAGGTTTGACTATTGGCCATACACTCTACTTCAACACCCTCTAATCCTCATTTTGAAGAGGGAAACCAACACCCCAGCCTGCCAATCCAGTGGTACTGCTCCCAGTGTCCATACAGTGATGCAAAGGTGTGTCAACCAAGCCAGCCCAGCAACATCCAGAGCCTTGAGGACCCCAGTTCTCTCGTTCACCCTCGGAGCCCTTCTGCCACAAAGCTTTTTAACTACCGTGGTGAGCTCAGCTGCTGTTATGAATAGACCAACCCCCATGTCCCCCAACCCAGCTTCCTTTATTTCAGATGAGCTGGTGTGATTGAGATGGTCCGAGAAGTATTCCTTCCACCTCCCAACAACATCACTGGTTGTGGTCAACTTCACCCCACCTCTACTATGCACAGTGTTGGTAAAGTCCTGTTCCCCCCACCTCAGCCACGATGGTTTGCCAGAATCTTCTTGGAGCAAATTAAGAGTCTCTATCCAAGGCCTCACTGAATCTCCATTCGTATCCAAGCTTTTGCCTCAGTTCGCTTGGCCCACCAATACTTCTCAGCTGCCTATGGAGCCCTACCAGTCATCAAGTCCCAATAAGACACCGTATTAAACTGCAATTTAAAATTTCCACTGAACATACACTTCACATGCTGTATTTATATTATCCAGTGTCAAATGTTAAATAATAATAATAATTAAAAAAATAAAAACCTACATTCTTACAACTGGTTTTATTTCAAAGTGCTCCAAATTTATAATTGCAAAATTGTTCTAGTACGAATAAAACATCAAAGTTTCTCAAAAAAGAATAAAGAAAAACAGTCACATTTAATACATTTATTGTACTAATTAATTTAAAATTCTGAACTTGCTCTGAGTGACAAAGTGCCAGATAACTTTTTTTTTTTTTTTTTTTACATCTAAGAAACTCAGATCACTGAATAAAAAGCATGCATCATTTTTAAACAGATAAACAACAGGGGCATAAATGTTGTCTGGCACAGCCCAGACAATTGACATTAGAGATCCTTGCTGAGGGATTAGGAGATTTAAAAAGATAGACAGAGATGTCAGCATGTGACTGCTCAGAGCTTTGCGCTAATTCTTAATTTGCACATTCTGCATCTCAGCATTCAAATTAAGGCGCAGCCAGAGAGCAGACATCAAGTCAGACTGAGACAGAAGCTGCAGACTCACCGCTTAACTAATACGATCTCATGTAAGCTGAGCCAGGCAAAAAGAATGACTAGCCTGCATCTTACATAACATAATGATGTGTCATGCGACAAATCAAATACCCACTGCCTGAACAGGTCAATCACCTCATCTCACCTGCAATGGGCAACCTAAAGTACATTCAGCTATCACTGTCCCAGCACTGACTCATGTTGATTAACATTAACTGGTTTGAAATGTCTTTTAAAACTGACTGAATGTGATCCCCGCCCCCACCCCCAATAATTTAAA
>JARVGV010000645.1:30749491-30760598 GCA_031762435.1 Hypsolebias longignatus
GGCCATCACCATGGACTTACGTCGAAAATCGGTTTACGCGCTTGGTAAAACAGGTACGTCACATGTATTTACGTACGCTCTGACTAACGTTGAAAATCGGTTTATGACACCGCTTAGGAATGGATCTACGTCGTAAGTCGAGGACTACCTGTACCCTCAAAAACCACTAACTGAACCTCACTGCTAACAGTATCAGGCTGCTACTGGACCATAACCTCACTGTCATCAGAACCACTCTGCCAGTAGGACCATGCTGCTGTAGATTAATTTCTTTTTCACTTTTGGCGCCTTGTTCCTGTATTGTTGTTGCATGCTTTGAATACATCTGTTTATGGTAGTTTTGGGGTTGGCCCCGAACCCGACGCCACTCGCATTAAGCGTGTAAATTATAGCCAAACAGAACCTATGAGAATCGTGCTGCTGTTGTTTGGTGTATTGTTTTGCACTGTTAGTGACTGGCATAGACACTACGTTGACAAAAGTACTAATCTGCCTTGACTCCCATATGAGCTTAAGTGACATTCCATTCCTAATCCATAGTGCTCAATATGACATTGGTCCACCATTTGCAGCTAGAAAAGATTAAACTCTTCTGGGAAGGCTGTCCACAAGATTTAGGAGTGTGTTGGATTTTTGACCATTCTTCCAAAAGAGTATTTGTGAGGTCACATATTGATGTTGGACGAGAAGGCCTGGCTCTCAGTCTCTGCTCTGATTCATCCCAAAGGTGTTCTATCAGGTTGAGGTCAGGACTCTGTGCAGGTCAGTCAAGTTCATCCACACCAGACTCTGCCATCCACATCTTTATGGACCTTGCTTTGTGCACTGGTGCACAGTCATGTTGGAAGAGGAAGGGGCCAGCTCCAAATTGTTCCCACAAAGTTGGGAGCATGGAATTGTCCAAAATGTATTGGTATGCTGAATCAGTCAGAGTTCCTTTCACTGGAACTAAGGGGCCGAGCCCAGTTTCTGAAAAAAAAAACCCACACCTTAATCCCCCTCCACCAAACTTTACACTTGGCACAATGCAGTCAGACAAGTACCGTTCTCCTGGCAACCGCCAAACCCAGACCCGTCCATCAGATTGCCAGATGGAGAAGCACAATTCGTCACTCCAGAGAACGCACCACCACCACTGCTCTAGAGTCCAGTGGTGTCGTGCTTTACACCACTGCATACGAGGCTTTGCATTGCACTTGTTGATGTATGGCTTGGATGCAGCTGCTCGACTGTGGAAACTCATTCCATGAAGCTCTCTGCGCACTGTTCTTGAGCTAATCCGAAGGCCACATGAAGTTTGGAGGTCTGTAGTGATTGACTCTGCAGAAAGTTGGCGACCTCTTCGCACTAAACGTTATGTGCAGCTGAAACGTTACACATAATTTTGTTCCACCTCAGGTATCACATGTGATGTGAATGACAATAAAGACCCTTGACTTTACTTGACTTGAAAAAGCCCACACATGCAACATAGAGCATGGAGAAAAATCCCAGCTGAGTTTAAAAGCTGCATCCCTCTTGCTACGAGGCCACAGTGAAACCAACTCCTGCCAATCAACATAACAAATGTAGACGATGTATCCTTGACAAAAACAAAATATAGATGCTTTTATAGTTTCCTTTATCGTTGATGTTTTTGGCATACAGGAGACAAACATCCTGTACTGGATCAATGTAAGCTTTCAGCTTTAAGCTCTTTGGGCATCACCTTGTTGGATCGATGTGACTATTTTCTCCATCAAACTGTGTATCTGACACATTTGAATAGATTAGCTTCTCAGCTGCTGGTAACAAAGTGGCCCAAGTTCCAAATTAAAAATTAAACGATTTAGTTGCAGCTGCACGGTGGCTCAGTTGGTAAAGCTGTTGCCTCTCAGCGAGAACGTAACTGGATCGAATCCCATCCGGGGGCCTTTCTGGGTGGTCTTTGCATGTTCTTTCCGTGCGTGCGTGGGTTTTCTCCGGGTACTCGGGTTTCCTCAAGTAGACCAAAATCATGCACGTCTGATTGGTTACACTAAATTGTTTCTAGGTTGAGTGAGAGAGTGAATGGTTGTTTGTCTCGTGTCTCTTATGGACTGGAGACCTGTCCAGGGTGTCCCCCTGACCTGTGTTGCCAGATAGAGTTAAGGTTTTCCAGCCCAAAAATCTGTTAAAAGAAACCCACCCGATCAATATCTTGTCATATTTACTGTTTGAACATGAACACACATCAGTACAAGCCAAGGTCATTTAACACTATGTGGCAAAACGCAACAATCCAACAAAATCTGCCCAGAGTTGTTCTCTGTAAACGACTCTGACCAACGTCAGATCCAGTGAGTGTCACGTGACACATTATACTAACACGTTTGCAGATGGATTCACAACCACGTAGACTGCTCCACATTTAGAAGACACAAACTACAATCAGTGCACACACACAAGTATGCTAAGCTTATTTCTATAGCTGAAATAATTAAACTTACTTTGGTTGATTTTGAATTCTTACCTTTAATACTGATTAGATTGTTGGCTGGAACGTTGAACATCTGAAGGATGAACTTTTATTCCTCTGATGAACTATAATACAATCAGTATTCAATCATTATTAAACAATAAATATGGTGATTTGTGGTTGAATCAAATCTCCCCAATAACTCTCAACTTTCCCACTCTTTTCTGTAACTCACATTTTTTCCACTTTAATATTTACTGCTAGGTTTATCACACCAGAGCCGCCTGCTGCTAAAACTAGCATAATCTATGGTGTCGCCTCACCAGTTCTCTGATGTCAACGCCCTGGCAGGTGACAGGTCAGGGGAACTTTGCTATGAGCCAATATTGATGAACGATTGGTTGAAATGTGTTTTAATAGGTTAACTCAAAAACTGCTGATGTGACTCCAAATCCGCCCAAATTATCCCCACACTCCCAAAACATTTTTTTAATCAGAAAAATCAGAATGAAAACCATCCAACTGTGCAGTAAACTGCCCAATCTGGCAACACTGCCCCCACCTTTCACACAGTGCACCAGTGACCCCTGCGACCTGAAAAGGAAGAAGCGGTTGAAGATAATGGATGGAAGGATGGATAATAAAAATAAAAGAAGATTGTTCTTCTGATTATTTGACTTAGAACAAAATTAAAAGGTCTCTTAATTTGTGTCCTGGATTCAAAGAAATGGGATACAGTTTCTGTCCTTTCAAAAGGTCTTCTGGGACAAGATGGACGGAGGAGGTTAGATCACTACAGTTTAATGTGTCTGTTGTGTGTTGGCACATTCAATTTCAGATGTAATGGATATTTTTTTGTCACATAACTTGTAAGTCAGAGTTAATTTTTTTTTTTTACAAACAAACATTCCTTGTAAAATGATCAGATGCTTGAGGGAAAATGAGTGAAAAGCAGTGAAAAAAAAAAAGATTTGAAAGGTTTCCAAGAAAAGATTTGAAGATCACCGAAGAAACATTGCTCAAACGCCTTCAAAATATTACTACCAACTCCTTGGAAGTAATTTAGTCTATATTTACACTTTAATAGATCAAAATTTTCATTAAAATGTTTGTAGATTTATTGTGTTTTGTGCGAGAGCTATATTTAAAGAATTGTTTTAAAGTAAATTATTTAACTCAAAATATTATTTAAAAAACAATTGTTTGATCAAAAGGACCTTAAAGCATCTAAATTATTCAACTGACCAACTTCTTCCAATTCAGATGAGTTTTTGACATAGTTTTGTATGTATTTCTATTTTTAGTCAAAACAGGAGCTGGAAAGAGACTTCCCATTGTCTATTTCAATAGGAACGTTACTTTTTAACTAATTTATAAAGTATCATTATCTCACATTAGATGATCATCAGAAGCCAAGTTAATTATTAATAGCTACTGTCAGTCAGAGGCAGAATGTGAATCTAACTCTTGCTGTAGCTCAGCGGTCAGTGCTGCGGTCTTGTAAGCCTGAGGCCACAGGTTTGAGTCCAAGTTGTGTCAGGAAGAGCATTTGGTGCTAAACAATTGCCAGTCATTTCTTGTGCGTTTGCTCACTGTGGCAACCCCTGCAGAAGCTAGCAGCTCAAAGTATTTGTACAACAAATATGCAGTATTGGATAGTTAAGGGATGAACACCCTCAAGACTGTGGAGATATTATGTAAACAGCCTCCAACACAGCTTCCCCTCACAATAATCCTGTATCATTCATCAGTGGAGACTTACTGGTTCCCAACAACTGTAATCTCTCAAATCTAAAATAGGAAGTCAACACTGGCACCGCCCTCAGAAAGTCACAGCAGAGACTGTTTTTCCTGTGGCAGGCGAGGAAACATGGCCTGCAGAGCTGTTTCTGCACGGCGTTTTGGTTTGGAGCAGTTTCACAGCAAGACAAAAACAGATTGTAGAGCTGAGGAGAACATCTCTGGTGTTCCCCTGCCCACACTTCAGGACAATCTCTTCTCACCCCCAGTCACTGTTTGTCCAGCTTCTTCCTACAAGACAGTTTCTTCCCCATCACTCTCATGAACACCTGAACTTATTTTCTGCTGCAAATCTTTTTGCTGCACTTTATTCTTATTGTTTCGTTAATGTTTTTTTTTATCTACCTTTTATATAATTGTACAAATTATATGTACACAAGGAGTGACCATCTGTTGGCAACAACCTTCATGTTTGTGTGAGCCAGTAAAGTGTTTCTGATTCAGTTCTGTGCAAAAATGACCTCTTAGTTTTAATATATTGTGTCCTTGGAGACAGTCTTTCTTGTAATCTTTCAAAATGATTTTAATCAATAGTTCTGCAGGCTTTTTGAAGGTTTTTGACTCATTTTCTGTTCAGTTCTCATGGTGAAATATTGTGCAGTGTGTACTTGAAACGACAGAAGTGGAAGACGAAAGAACAATTTCAGACTTTAAAACAATCAGATAAGCAGTAAAGAAAACCTTGTCTTTAAAGAAATTGATGTAAAACTAATTTGTCAATCATATTCTGATGCATGCTCAATAATCCAGGTAGAAAAATCTAATGAAGAAGTCTTTCTGACGAAAGACGAAACATTTCTACAATTTTTTTTTAGTTGTTTCAGTTTGGTTTTTGAATGTCCAGAGGACCAGTCTTAACGTTTTTTACAAAGTAGATAATTCATCAGTCAGACATACAAAACCTGAGAGATTCAGTTCAGTATGTCAAGTTGCCAGCTCATAGCTCTTTAGGAATTACCTCGGTGCTAAAACAGCATACTGGAGTTTTGTACGAAAAAAAAATTCAGATATGAAGTGAAATTGTTGATTTTTCAATGAAAACATCACTGATTCTTCAAGCTGAGATTACTCAGACTGAATTTTGTGCAAATGATACTGAGAACAACTCCACAGGAACTCCGATCCAAAACAAATTCCTATCTCTTTGTCAGCAGAAACAGGACAAAGAACTTAGATATTGTGGCGTAACACCCATCAAGAAACTTGGAAACTGGGCAGGCTGCATCCGCATTCTGACTGTCATTCAGCACAAGAGATCCTGGTACCAAAAGTCCCATCTTAACTCGGTGATGGACATAGCTCCACAAAGCATCGTCTCATCCTCAAAACTTCAAAACACTTTCACAGTACGTACTCGCGCTTTACAAGAAGTCTTGTGCAACAGAATGTGGAAGAAATTTCCGTTTCCTCCAAAAAAATTAAGCAATCAAGGCTCCAACATTTGTAAAAACTGGAATATGCACAGTCTAAAATAGAAAATATATATATTTTTTGTCTGTTCCATGATAAAACAGAAATATATCCTCAATGTGGCTACAAACATTAAATTCAAAAAAAGTTCAATACAGAAACAACTGGGCTTTCTTTGTAGTAAGAAGACGTTTCGTTCCTCACTCCCAAATCTGCTTCTTTGAATTGAGAAAGCTCCTCGGATGAGGAACAAAACGTCTTCTGTAACAAATAAAGTCCAGTTGTTTCTGTATTGAACTTTTTTTGAATTCACCCTGCTGCTCCAACACACCACAGCACAGAAGATGATGCTGGTAAAACATCTGCAGCATGGTCCTGCAGATGTTAAAGGACCCGAGTCTCCTCAGAAGAAAAGGCAACTCTGCTCTTTCTTGAAGAGTGAGTTTGAGTTAGCTGTCCAGTCCAGTTTATTGTCTAGGTGGACCCCCAGGTTGTAGCTGTCCACAGTGTCCACCTTAGTACCCTGGATGTTGATAGAGTTGGGGGCTGATCTTCTTCCTAGTCAACCTGCAGTTCTTTAGTTTTTTTCCAACATTGAGTAGCAGCTTGTTCTTTCCACCACACCTCTGTATTCAGCTTCCTGGTCACCAAGAAAAAAACTTCCACACCGCCGACATTTTGAATATTCCTCTCCGCCGTGAGATCGGGTGACGTCATTACGTGGCACTGCCGCTGCAGGTAAAAACAGCACCTTTTATATCTGCAAGTTATTTTAAGGGAATGGCCAATGTCCGATATTGAAATTTAATGTTAATATCGGCTGATATCGATACCAGGTCTATATTGTGTATCCCTAGTAGAGGGTCAACAAAACCGGTGAGAGGACCGTCCCCTGAGGAGCCCCTGTGCTGTGCTTTAAGATGTTATTTACAATAACAAGTGAAAATAAAATGGTATTAAAAAATGTAACAGAAAACAGGTTGTAAGGCGGTGTAGAAAACTAAAAACAAGAACACGTCTGCTTTGGTTTTTCACATGAACTTAGCAGATGTTTGAAGCCACTTAGAGGTCAAGGTTGAGAGCTTCAGATCTTTTTGCAAGATATTCCAGGAAACACGAGCGGAGTAGGAGAAGGACCTTTTGCCAAGTTCAGTCGTCATTGAGGGAGCACTGCAAGTACCGTAATGATGTCCTGAGAGTGCACGCTGTAGCTGCACTCACGCAGAGACATGTAGGAGATGTATGAAGGCAGCAGACCAAGACGTGATTTAACGATGAAAATGTATCAGTGAGAGTCTGCGTGAAGTTAATGATGTCCAGTAATTTAGTAATTTTGTCTAGCTATGTGGAACGCAAGTTATATCAACAGGAGTTATATATTTAGTTGCATAACTTCATCTGTTTTGTCCCCCCATCTCATCCAAATGTCACCATAGTCCAGTACAGACATAAAAGTAGCATTAACCAGTCACTTCGTAGCCTCAAAAGATAGTGTCTGATCCTGAAATAAAATCCCAATTTTAATCTCAGCTTCTTCACCAGCTGTTGAACGTTAACAGCCTTCTCAAGTTTTATGAATCTTGTTCTGTCAGTGTGGGGGATTTCTCAACCAGCATCTCCAGGGATGGAGGGGTTTGGCTTTATAAAGTTCTTTAAACACAAAAGTTATTTTCTTGTTTACCGTTTTTGCTTCAACATGGCCCCTCAGTTCTCTCCCTTTGGTTTGACAACTGCATAAAACAAGACCAGTTAGTTGAGTAGCGCACTGTGACAACCCCTGAAGGAGCAGCTGAAAGAAACTTACCGGTACTTGTTCTCAGACTGTTGGACTCCATTGAACATGTAATATCTGCCAACGCTGCAATTATGCAGTGACAGGAGCTGCTTATGTGAACAGCTCATCTTGTTAAGTTTTTATTTATCAAAGCAAGCAAAAAAAGTCAAATTTGTTTCAATAAAAAAAAAAATAAAAAAAACCCTAACCAATATTAAAATACAGTACAAGGATATTTTTCATTGTTCAGTGTACAATGTTACTAAGTGTGCGGTTTGCAGAAAAGGTTTTAAGGTCCCATGCTGCCTCCTTGTGGGACCCCGAGTTAATGATTCAAACATAATATGCACCCTGTTCAATTTAGTTCTCTACATGCCAAATAGCTAACATATTTCAACATTTAAAACTTTCTAGAACTATTAAACAATAAGAAAAATAAATATAATTGTTAGTCACAATTCCTTTTTTATTTTAAAACACGTAATCACTAACTTTCCAACATGGCCTCATCAGCTGAAACAGAGAAAATTATAAAACTTCAAGTTAAATCATCACAAAAAGATGTTGGTGATTCCCACTCAGTTGTATCTAAAATCTGGACCAACTACTGTGCAAACAAAAAAGGAAGCTAGTAAAAAAAGAAGCTTACTGGTCGAACAAGGAAGCCATTCAGGATATAAAACTAAAAGCAAAATTCTTGAAAACAGAAAATGGATAAATTAAAAACAGGTGGGACAAAATGTGATGTACATAGAGAAAAAGACAAAGGGAAGTCATCATTTACACCTAAACTAAATTATGGTACTGCACATTGACTAAAGACACAAGGATCATTGCAGTCATGCGACCTTCAGTAAATGCCAAAGCAGACAGTGACATTTTCAACACTTCTTATTCCATCAGTTGAAAGGATGTTTGGTGATGATGCAACTTGTTGTAAGGCAAAGGATGTGATAACTTCCCTTCAAGAAAGACGTATATCAATAGCATGGCCAACAAATAGTTTGGTTCTTAATCCAGTTTGAAAATCTCTGGTGCAAATGGTCAGACGAGGCTCCAGGTTGATGAAGAGTGATGAAGAGTGTTTGTCATTAGTTAGGTTCACGCCTCAGAGTATTCAAGTTGTTATAAAAGCCAGAGTTGATGCAACAACATTTTAATGGAACTTTTATTCATGATCTATTTGCGTGATTCAGTTTTTTTCTCTGCTTGATCGAAAATAGCAATTGTTATTGAATACAAGTTAAATTTATTTCCTTTTAGTTTCTCCATTTGAATTTTGAAAAAAAATACAGGTAAATAAATTTTAAATAAATAAAAAAAAAAACGAGTTTTGAGGAGGATCTGTGATTTATTTAATGCATAAAATTGTTAAAACATCAGTTAACTTTGGAGATTTCATCATCTTTTTATTGTCAGTTGTATAAACTGTACTGAATGCTTTCCACTTGTACCCGGCCACCCCCCCCCCCCCCCAGCATAAAATTGAAAAAGTACTTCAGTAGCACTTAAAAAAAAAAAAAAAAAAAATTCAGTGGTGAGTATTCAAAATACTTTATTGAAAAACAAAAAACTGCAGCACAGAATGTGTTTCAATTCAACACAAGTATACTGATCTACTTAAGTTATTTAAGTAAATGTATTTAGTACCACCTTTAACCAGCCATTGACTAAAACCCTCAAATACTGGTCAGACACCAAATTTGTCCCATTAAAACCAGTTATTGCGTGAGACTGTCCTGTGAGTGGACAGTCACATCCTGACTCAAGCTGAAGTTCTTTTCACGCCAAGCCGTGGTTCTTTTATTGGTTTAGTTTGGAGATTATTTGAACCCCCAGCTGCATCAACACCAGTCCAATTTCCCCATTCAGTTTATACTGTAGTACTCTCTAAGGCATCATATTGTACATCAACCTGCCTTCATCAAGATGTGAGAACCACTGCGCCAAATCCACTCTTTATCAATCATTAACAAATCCAATCCATCCCAGTTCTGGAGTCTAACTGGAGCAGTGGCCAGGCTGCTTTCATTTTCTGAACTGGATTCATCTCAGTGAGGACTATAAACTAGAGTTAAGACTCTCAAAGACAAGTAAAAACCACCATTTCTGCCTCACAGAGTTCCCAGGACTTCACTGCAGACCAATCAGCCACCTCATATACAGCGGTCACCGCAGCCCATATCCTCGTCCGTCTTTGATGAACCAGCAGGCTCTGCTCCTCATGCTGCTCCACTCTACAGTCTCAGAAGGAGGTCCCTTCAGCCCCTTTAAAGTACTCCTTAAAGTCAGTGGGGACATTTAGCATTGAGCACACCTGCAGACAGCAGAGAGAAGCTAGTTAGCATGCAGAAACCTGTTTCTGTTGTCATTTAACTGCACAGTGGATTGTTTATGATGGAGGAGAAAACAAATCCTTAAAACAGGTAAGTCAGTTCTGATCAGGACTCTGCACTCACAGGTAGGGCTGGGCAATATACCGAAAATTAACCAACACCGAAATTTATAACAATGATCAACGTCCTTTTGCCCATGTCGGTATTTAAAAAAATAAATAAATAAAAAGAAAAGTTGTTTTGTCGTTTGACTGTGTACATGTACAGGTATGCTCATGTCACTAAGATGCTGTGCTTCATGCAGTCTGTAGTCACGTGACTCCACCCATCCAGTCTGTAACAAGAAGTGAAAGAGACGATGAGGATGAGAAAATGGAGGAAATTTTTAATGTTGAAGCAGCAGCAGCGGCAGAGCTGGTCCAGGGGGAAGAGGAGCAGCTAATAAAAAAAAAAAAGTGTCATTAGTCATCTGGAAACATTTTGGGTTCAGGCCTTTGCACATGACATTATTTTGCACAACTCATTGTTTACTTTTCCAAATGGCAAATTTGAAATTTATTTTTTTCATTATTTAGTTTTATTTACAAGGGAATACTTGACAACTCAGATGTGACCATTTCATTTATGAGATTGTATTTTTAATACTTTTTGTTTACATTAAAGTTATTTTATACTTCTAAATTTGTTGAGTTGTGCTTATTTGTTCAAAAACTATTAACTACTAAAAGTACACATTTTCTTCTTTTATTTGCAGAAGCTGTAGTTTTAAAGTTCATTAAACTGGCAATAAAAAGGGAATTATGCCATCATAGATTTTTTTATTTTTTATTACCACATTTCTTACCTTCAAGCAGAGGTCAAAAATGTGTTAGGATTTTTTTTTTTTTTGGGGTCTCCAAACCCTATGTCATTTTCACCACTTTTATTATTGTCCAACAGATCTCACTTGTAAATGAGTCTTCGAGGCTCAATGTGACTTTTCTGTTTAAATAAAGGCTGAATGAATGAATGAAAAATATAACTGGCTGTGAATTATTTATGTCGGCCTATCACATTATTTTCGGTGGTGGGGGAGTTGCAGTTATTCTGTTTTAAATGTGCTCTATAAATAAATTTGACGACATCGTCCATTTATTGTTATCAAGGTGAACTGCTCAATATCGTGATCCTGATTTTAGGCCATATCACCCAGCCTTACTCACAGACTACGTAAAGAAAAAACTAATTTCAAATAAATTAATAATTGAATGCTAACTTGTTATTCAAATATACAGTATATATATATATGTATATATATATATATATATATATATATATATATATATATATATAAAGCTAACACCCCGTTTA
>JARVGV010000645.1:30849768-30861531 GCA_031762435.1 Hypsolebias longignatus
GCAGTGATTCAATGGACCAACTCTCTCGACATCAGTTACTTTCAAACTAACAACAAATCAAAAAACTGCAACGTGAACGTAACGTGTAACTCAATTATAGAAATGTAGTGTAGTAGAAAGTACAGATACTTCATGTAAAATGTAGTGGAATATTTAATTCTACATAAGTAAAGTGCAGATACATGAAAAATGTACTTGAGTACAGTAACAAAGTACTTGTACTTAGTTACATCCCACCACTGCAGTTGTCCCATGTGCCATTGTTTGTAACTCCGCTAAAACATCTTTACAGGAGCAGCTCTCAGCGTCAAACTGTGAGGAGTTCAACATCAAAAAGGACATATCTGTTTTCTGATGTTTGTCTTTTGAAGCTAAACTCATCCACTGGGAGATGAAGTGCTTCAGCTAGTGCACGTCATCTTTGATATTTGTTGTTTTTCTGTTTTACTTTCAATGGATTTGACATGTGCGAGTTGTTTGTCTGATTCCAGAAAATGTTACTTTTGTATTATTGTTTTTTTAACCTGACATGAGGTTTGGCTATTTTTAAATCCACTCAGTCGATCTTGGCTTAATGCTCTGATGGAGACTCAAACTTTGACAGGTGCTTACACAAAATGAGACGTTGGCAGGAAACAGACCCCGCTTCTTTTTTTTTTTTTTTCTCCTGTGGGAATTGAACGCAACACGTTTGCAGCGCCTGTTCCGCACGATTTGCGTGGAGCATCTCTGCGCCTCGTGCCATTTTCGCGCAGAGCAGCCGCCCCGCATCACGCACGCGTCCGAGGCGTTCTGACATAAAGCGCTCGCATCCCGTGCTCGATTCCCTCAGACCCCTCGCAGCCCCACGGACCGCCTCCTGGAGGGACGCGGCTGGCTCTGATGAAACCCACGCGCACGGACTGTTTTGTGCAGACTCGGCAGCGTGGTCAGATAAAGATGGGAAGCGGTCCGAGCAGCGTTTCCACGCAACAGCAGCGCAGGCGGCTGTGAGGAGCAGATGCTGCTGCAGGGAGCCACGGCTCTGTAGATCTGGTGGGGGTGGGGTGGGGGGGGGGGGGCTCTGTAACCCCCCATCGTCCTCCTTAAAGCCAATGAAGCGACTAAATGAGCCAGTCGGGGGCTCGACCCAGCATGGTGGTCCAGAGGAGCGCAGTAAGAGATTTCTTTATTTGCAGGTTTTGCGTGCATGTGCAAGTTTGTGCAGAGATGTCCTTCAAGTCCTCCTGGATGCTGATGCTGATGAGTCTGTGATCCTGAAGAACCACCTGTGTCCTCAGATCACAAGTTTTTACATTTCAAGTTGATGCTGGTGGCTCTGATTTAGGCTAATGGGAACACTGGCTCCTCGCACGACTGATTAACTTTACAATAACTATTTTACTGTGTTTTCATTGTAACTTACTCTGTAGATTTGTATAGTTTCGCAGTACTGTACTTGAATGATTTAATTTTACTAATAATCTCCTTCATATGTGGCTTTACATTGATGACAGTCGTGACGGAAGAGTGTTGGAACAAAAAGGTTTCGAGGTGTTTCTTGTACAGTACTTAATATGAAGAGCTATTTGTGGACGCAACAGTTTACTGGTCCGCATCATAAACAAATTGAAGGACAAATGATGCATAATTGTTGAAAAAATGATAAAGTCAACACAGAGTTTCTGTAACACACCTCCCTCGTTGGAATTACACCTGGCACAGAAGATGCAGAGGGTGCAGGGGGTTATTGTGGAAGGATGATCCTCGTCCGTTATGTCTTTTGGGAAGTCAGCAGGGCGCTCGCTCTGGGTCTGCTTGACACAACTTGACACGTTTTGCAGCATTGATTTAATTCAAGTTTTTTCAGGACTGACAGCACTTGTGTGTCACTGTTCGTTGCTTTGAACAAGACATTTGTTTTTGCCTTCGCTTCAAAGTGCCACAAAAATGAGCCATAACAGTTTGGTTGGTTGATGCTTCCACGTTGTGCACACCTCGGTGATGGCACTGCAATGAGTTCAAGTTCATCCTAAGAGACACATCAATCTTGTTCTCAACACTTGTGGAGCTACGGCATCCTGAACATACCAGGGAGGTGCAAGTTTTTAAAAAAAATTTTTTATATACGTAGCAATCAAAGTAAGGTGGGTGTTTTATCTATCATCCACTCTTGTTGTTTTTGCAGACAGTGAGCTGGATTTGTGAGGTTTGTATAGAAACCAAGAGAATCCAGAATGCAGACACCATAGAAGTGGGCACAGCTAACCAAAAGGTTAGCTTTGATAATGCTAAACCGCTAAACAGGTAAAATGAAATGTGCAGAACTGACTGCAAAGACGACTGTCAGTCAGTCTGTGTCTTCAGCCTCACGTCTTCTTCCAGTCGAAGCTGCGTCGACCAATCGTGTCTTGTCACATAGTAAGCCAGTAGGGTTCCTAATGAACAGTTTGAGACACGCCCACAGCAGACAGGAGCAAGCTTGTCGATTTAGTCAGTGGACTTAAAGTTGGCAATCCTAATTCAGCTGAAGCTAATTCTGATAACTTTTCCCTAAATTGGCAAAAACGCTAATCCACCTAACAAATTAGTTCCGCTGTTAGCAGGTTAGCCGAACTTTGCCCACCACCACTGGATGTAACTAAATGGGAAATTACTTCAATAAATAAATAAGTAAATACAGTAATCTGTCAGGGCAGCAAAAACAAACTCCTGCAACAGAGAATAACTGAAACAAGAGGAGCAAGGAACTGATTATTATGAAACTGATTATGTTTTCTTACCCATAAGCTGCTGTACTCATACCCATCTGCTCATGACAGACTCATGTTCAGGCTGCTGTTTAATACACCATATTATATCGTACTATTATTGTTTAGCGTATATTGTAGATCCTTGTATACTGTTTATGTTGTTGCTATTTTGGGGAGTAAATGGGACCTTAAGTACACCTCATCGATGTGATGCAAATGAAAGTAAAGAACCTTGAAACTTGAACTCACATCATGGATATGCTGCTGGCACTGTACTTTCCCATGCTTCATCTAGATCATCAGTACTCTGCCACCAGAACAACAGACCTTCTCAACCTCACTCCAGGCATTTTGTGCATGCTTCAAACCATTGTAGATCTATAGCTCTAACACATAATGGGGAGCCTACTGTGTTCCTAATAGGAGCTTGAAAACCTTTCCAAAACCCTTCAAAGAGCATCTATGTTCTGACGGATGTTTTTTTTTAACACCACAGTGGCTCGTCATCCAATGTAATGTGGCATGTAGTACTGTCCATTGTAGTCTTGTGCCTGGCTAAAATCTAATCATGCCCTCAGCATTGCACTACGTTGTGATCTTCTTAATAGCCTCATCCTGACAGGCTGTGAGAGTCGTGCCAGGATGGAGCCCCGGGTATTCATGGATTTATGTGGTATTATCTTCATGAAACTGTGCTGCTGAGAGCTTTATGGGGCTACAGGAGAGCTACAGTATTAGTACTATTTGGCAAGTACTAAAAATGTAGCTTCTTGATTGGCGTCATGCTGAAAGAGGTTTTCACACGGCTGTGAGTTGCATTAATACGTCCTGGACACCCTATAGGATTTTAATCCTGTTTGAAATGGGATTTACAATTATGATTTGAACATTGTTTGTATAAATGTTGTATTGTGTAGATGATTTTGGACTGCCATGATGAAGTGGCAATTTTTTTATTTTACATTTTCTGATGCAAGACGTTTTGGTTTGGATGCTACGACTTTCAGACTTCTGCAAGTCAAAGATTTATTTTTAAGAAGGTGGATCAACTCCTGTTTTTTGTTGTTTGTTTCGAGTGCTAGTTCTCAAGGCAACAATAAAATAATGTTTGGAGGCATTTGCATGTTGGATGCGTCATGTCATGCTTCTTCTGACTAATCTCCTCTGATTGGACAGATTTGTACCAACATTGCTATAAAAGGGTGCATGGTTGGAAAAAGGATCAGCTTGGGTTATGGCAGGGCAGATTTAACATTTTAGACAGGGATCAAACACGCATGTATTCATACATAAAACTTCTCACGCTACTGGGAACTAAACCCAAAATGCACCCTGGGTGTTACCTCTTTATGCGAATTGCCAAGACATATGACTGATAGTAAAATGAAAAAACATATACAGTAGGACAACCATTTTATTAGATGTGAGTAAAATTACATGCAATATGTTAGTTTCAAGTTATTTTCTTTTTTACACAAGCTGTGTCGGTCATGGAGCCTGCATGAATCACACATGACGTGGACATGTTTGCACAGGCAATAGCTGTGTAGGGCCAGAGAAACACTTGTGCAACGTGCTGTTGGCATAACGGATAATTAAAGCTGTCAAAACCATGATGGAGCGCTTTTTGGTTTTTGTGGCTAGTCTCCATTCTTGTTGTTGAAGATTTTACAGATTTGCATATATTTATGCTTTAATGCCTCAAGGGAGTAAAAACTGCTTATTTTTTAACTGGTCTTCATATTTTGTTCTGTGTGCAGCATGTTACTGTAAAAATCACAGTAAAAACAAATTGGAAAAATTCCCATTTTAATAAAACACCATTTTTGTTGTTTCCCGTCTGGTTGCTCATATTTCCTCCCACTGTCCATAAAGCAATGGCCAATTGATAAATTGGTTCTAGATTGGCTGTGGGGACTGAGACGACCTCTCTGCGACCTGTGGTGGACTGAAGCTCATTTATGGTTCTGCCATACATTTTGTTTAATGGGATTTCTAGACGCTTTAGGCTCTGGCAGACAAAAGGAATAAAAAGAGTATCAGTGTATTTTAAAAGTGTACTTTTACAACTTGCTTTAGTCATGCACTGCATTTTGATGCGCTGTTAAATAGATATAGAAATATTTGCTAGCCCATTGGACTGTGTGAAAACGATCATCTCCCACATAACGTAATCTGCTGGTCTACATTAACAAGTTTCTATCTTTCTTTATTCTAGACATGGAATATTATATTCTCTGTCAAAATATAGTTTCTCTCTTATTTTTCTCCTTGACCATCCAGAGATAAAGTAGAAGATATGCTCTCCATTATGTCAAGTGATGGTTCAAACTGTAATTTGGTTGATAACAAAAGAGACTTATTCATCCGTTTATCCATTTTTCTTTAACCGCTTGTCCTTTCTGGGTCATGAGGAGCTGGTGTCTCTATCTCCAGCAGTCGCTGTGTGAGAGGAGGCCACACCCTGGACAGCTCACAAGTCCATCACTGTAAATTTGCCTTGTAATGAATTGCATCCCTTCATTTTGTATGAAGGCTCCTTTCACACTCAGTGACATCTTTACGTGACAAAACTCAACCGGGCTGTGGCACATCTATAAGTTGAGCCCATTTCTGATGACCAACTGGCTCTAGCCCCTTCAAGCTGCTTCAATCTTTAAATCTTCCCAGAGATTTTCAGTTTGACCGAATTATTTCATGTTTACAGTTCTGGGATCAGTTTTCTAATCAAACCCTGGTCTGTTCATCTTTGTCTCTGACCTGTGTGATGAGTTCCTTGGTCTTCATGCTGTCTTGCTTGGTGGTAGCCTTAACTACTTAGAGGTGTTGCACTGGTGTTGATTCAGAGCAGGCGTGTGTATAAAACCAAACCACCTGACACTTAAATTGTCTACCGAGGATCTTATTTAACTAATTATGAGGCTTCTGAGGCTAATGGTTGGATGGTTGGGGCTTCGGAGTAAAAGGGGGAATACAAATGCCCAATTTTTACTATTAGCATAAACAAGATTTATTTACCATTACCTTTAAATTGTAGAAATGTGTGTAGGTCCATTCCTTACAATTAAAATAAATCCATTTAAATGTCAGAGCACCAAAGGAATTCCTGCAGTAAAGTCATGTATAATTCGTTAGTTGTCCTGATGCTAGATGCTCTTCAAGCTTTGGCGTACTTTGTATCTTGATGGTAAAGTTAATCACAGTACAGTATTTGCATTTCAATGTTTTATTATTGGCAATGAACCTCCATAGTAAAGCATTTGTTCGATAGGTGAAGGTCAGTTGTGGTGTCTGGAGCGTCTGATACTTCAGAACTCTCCATTAATTTGAGCCGTTTTTCTGAAATGGCTCAGATTTTAATTGGATATGGAAAATGGGCGGCAGTCAACACCATAAACTCATTCTTGAACCATTTGTGCATCATGGCAGGGAGTGCTGTCGTGCTGAATGAGCCAACAGCCGTGAGGGAGCACTGTTTTCATGAAGGGGTAGTTTGAACGACGGCGACTTCTCTATTGAGCAACAAAAAGTGTCTGCAGTTATGGTTCACAAGCTGAAATAAGGAACATAACCAGGTTTATCTGTGTACTCTGCTGGTTGCATGTCCATGGAATGTGTGCGCACATATGCATAAATGTCCTGAGCCATAGAACAGCGTGGAGAAAAATGGCAGCAATATGTCTCGACTGGTTTCTCCTCTGTGTATTCACCTAAGGTAATATAGTCTGTGATAAAGTGTCAGTTTTTATTGGGGCAATGTGTTTTTAAAGGGTTGATCACCTTCCTCTAGAAGTCATCAAAGTCATCCATCTTATAAATCAGTGGCAGAGATTGAAGTCGCTCCGTGATTTATCTTTTCCATTAGAGTTGACGTATGTACACCTTTTTGTGTAAGCTTGAAGTGTGCCACAGCCGTTTGTATCATTCAGGGGGTGAGACCCCTCTGCTGTCATGATGTCAGCGCTGCAAACAGGACCATTTGATCCAGTCAGATTTAGGAGCTCATGTAGTTTTTAGGAGTGAAAATAATGTTTCTGATAGATTTTATCTAATTTAATGTTGTCCGTAGGTTTAATTATAAAACGATCAAGGTTGTCAAAGTACTTTACATTCTGGCCAGATGCCAAAATGACAAATAAAACGGTAATAAAATGTCCATATAAAAACACAAAAAACAATGCACGCGTTCTTCCTGTACGTTCTGTTTGGATCCAAAACCAAATGAAACCGATGAGTTGCTGCAAAAACCTAGTTTAAAACTTGACTGGAACTTTTCAGTCTAAAAAAAATAAAATAAATAATTCTGGGGGTGATAGTAGTATTTTCTCTTTACAGCTAGAGCTAATGTTCAGAACGAAGCTCTGGGTCGCCTAACATAACCATCAGCTTTTAGTTCCCACAGAGCTCTGTCTGAGAAAATGGAGATGAACTAACTCTTTGTTTCTGATAACGTGCACATTTTGATACTTTCATATGATGATTGAAATGTTTTTATCAAATATTCAGTCCAGAAAATAATTTACTATTTAATCGTCAGCCAAATTTAGGTTTCTTGTTTGGTTCTCCTCCAGGTTCTCCACCCTTCTCCCGTCGTGAGCACACAGACAGCCCACAGCAAGAGGAAGCCACGATGAAGAGGTGGAGCGATGACTACCTGCCCGTCCCTGGTGAGGAGAACAACCTGGATGGAGACTTCAGCAGCAAGGCTAAGGACGACGAGTCCATAGTAAGATGTTTTCTCATTTCTGAGGTGTGCAGGTATGTAATGTGAGCTAAAGATGGAAACTTCTAGTCTGCTCCAAATGAAAACTCTGGTTTGCTGTTGGTCATTTCCAAACACGTCAATGCTCCTTCGAGGATTTAGCAGCTGCATTTCCAGCTATGTTCTTGTTTTGCAGTGTGTTGGGAGTTGACAGAGGATCATCGTTGGGTTTTCTGTTTATCAGCCCTAATACGATCAGATCTGTTAGTTTTTCTGCCATTAAAGAGAAATAAACAGTGTGTTCATGAAAGCTGGCTCCTCTCTGGGAGCATCTCTGACTTATTAAAGTTGGCTGTTAAAAAGGCTGCTGTGATCCCACTCATGAGTCAGAGCAGCAAATTTATAATAAACTAAACTAACTATGCCTTTTTAAAAAGGACAATTAGATACTGAAGTGTATGATACTGTGCAAAGTAAGTCGTTTTTATTTATTGAGCTGCATGAATAATTAATATTACAGAGGAACTGAAAAACACATGCAGCAGCATTGTTACACATGTTGTACTCATTGTGCTATTTATTCATGAAAAAATATATATATATTAACAACATGAAATCATTACTTACTGCTTCATTACTTTCTGCTGACAAGATCAAGGTTCAAGGCAGAGTTGCATTCGGGACCAAAAAATTCGACCCGGCCCGGTCCCAGCCAGTAGCCATAATTTCCGAACCCCACCCGACCCGACATATTAACAGTATTTACAGGTCCAAACTCGACAACCCCACCCGCCCCAATTGAGCTTTGACTGCTTAGCCTGTATGATTATTAAAGGTCAGCGGACGTGTGCGGCTAAGGGGGCAGAAGATTGGATCTGAGGGGGTGTTTGTCCTTTCATGACCATTAAAGCGCATTAAATCCTTGCTTCTGCCTGCATTCTGCATTATTCAGACACAGACCCTGCTCTGACATGTTGGATATATTGGGATCTCAGCTGTTTGGGTCGTCGGCCGCGCGGGTTTGCTGAGTGCAGCAGCTGAATGAATGTCCATTTGGACTTTGATGGATCGCAGCCTGGCAGTACAGTCCCATCTGAAGCTTAACTGAACTTTTTCTTTATTATTATTTTTTTTTACCTCTTTCAAGGCTGGTCAGTGCATGGTCAAATGGCCGCTAGTTGCTGGTGAAAGTATGGCAAGCCATGTTTCCATATATTGGAATGTATGGCAAGCCATGTTTCCTTATGATTGGATCGTCAGCCGCGCGCGTCCGCTGATGCAATCAATAGCCCAACACCGGCCCAGTTCGCACATTAAGCATATTATTATGGCCTGGCCCGGCCCTAATCCGGGTCAGGCCGGGCTCCGGGTAGAAATTGTTGCTCTTGTTCAAGGTGACTTTGTCATTCACATCACATGTGGTACATGAGACGGAATGAAATTGGTACTCAAGGTCCTAGTTACACCCAAAATATAACAAAAAAATATAAAGTTTAAAAAGAAGCAGTATATAAGGATCTAAGATAAAACAATAATAATTTAATATAATATGGTATATTAAACAGCAGCCTGAACATGAGCTTGTTGTGAGCAGATGGGTTTGAATATAAGAATCAGCAGCATGGATAAAGTGTCAAATCTCCAATTAAAGTGGCATTAGTGATTTATCTAAGATGACTGCATTGCTATCTATTTTGCCTTTATTTTCTTTTTTGGGAGAGTTACAAAAACAAAATCAATTTATTTTCTATAATTTATGTACAATTTCCCTTCCTGCACGGTAGTTTTTAGTGTTAGAGTTCAGTTTACTGAGTGTTTCTGCAACTTGGCTTGAGATAAAATCACACCCAAGTCCAGTTTGTGAGCATTGAAAGAGGCTTTGAACATTGTGCAAGTGATCATTATGTGGTCGCTGGTGCAAGGCACTAATTATGTTGTAGGAATTACAAGCCCCGTTGAGTCGAGGGTTAAAGGAAGTTTTGTAGCTGCAAATTATGCTGGCTGCAAAATCAAAGCAGCTTTTTTAGTCTGATTGTTGGGTGGCGCTAGTTAAATGCTACAATTCACAATATTAAGAAATTCATCCACATAATTTGGATATTTCTATGTATTTACACTGATGAAACATTACAAATTCTTACAAATGTGCATGAAGTTACTGTATTTTATGAAAATGCCAGAGCTCTGAATGGGTTTTGTTTTGCAAACCAGTATCCACCTATAAACATACAACCAACGCTGCAGAAACCTGCCTGTTCTCTGCAGTTATCCTCGAATCAAACTGACCCACCCCTGTCTAGTTCCAAAATCCCTGCAACCTGACCCATTCACCTAAACAGGGGCCTTTAAAAGGGACCATTTTGCTCTTCCATTTTACTTAACAGCAGATATATATGAGCACTTTTTTTTTTTTCTTCACATAACGGAAATCAAAGCGATGACATCAGCACTGTGACCTGAATATAAACACCAATGTGTCTTGGCTCACACAAGCAACAGTAATTCCCTTTGGATACATGAAACTGACGGATACAGAGAAGCCTATAGGATTTATGAAACTTATACAAGAAACTCTGAAACAACTGCCCCATTATCATTAGCTGGTCTTGATGATCTTGTCTTGCAATTAGTGTTTAGTCAATTAGCACTAAACGTCCATGATCATTTGACAAATAATAATAAGAAGAAAATGAATGTAGTTTCTCGTCTGTATTTGACACAATGTCTGTCTTGGACCTGGACTTTGTCAAATGGATGGTTGTTTTTCACCTCTGCGACTAACCTCACTCAAGAGGGTGATAGAAGCACATTTGTGGCCACACTTCTAAACCGATGTGACCACAAGTGGCTCAGAGTGCCTGGTCTGAGCAGTCAGAAGACCTGGACCCGCACATCGCTTTCAGTTCTTCTTCACATCTGGCATCAACACGAGCCTTTGATGAACTGATCGTGAGCGGACCTCTCTTGGCCATAAACAAATCCTTTTCCTGTTTCTGTTTGGGCTTTGGAGACATTTGCCAGATATGTCTCAGACACTTTTGCTGAACTGCACGTTGAAATCATTGCTCTGTGGGAACGCTGTGAATTAAATCCCTTATGATGCACAACTCGACAGTTCCAGCGTCCAGATTTGTTTTATTGCTGTGAAATGCAGCGGATTGCTGGACTGTTTCATTCTGAGCTTATCGTGGATCAGACGTGCGTGTGCGTGGGAGTGTATGTTTTTGTGCACACATGTACGGGGGTGGTTGTGTGCGTTCGGAAGCCCAGAGGAGTGGAGAGCCTCTTTTCCCGGCGGTTTGGTGAGAAAAGAGTTCCCACTGGCGAGTGATGCATACACCACAACATCCTCATGTGCCCTCTGAGAAGTGTCCTCTGACCTTTGCCGCCATGACTACTTCCTGTTTAAAGGAGGGATGAGCATGCATGTGAATCTGTGTGTATACCACACGCACAAGCCCCCTCATTGTGATGTCGTTGGCAGGAGGTTAGAGGCTGTAAAGCAAAGAAGAGGATTTATTTGTTTTATGGAGCTACAATCATAAAGACAGTTCACCTGACTGAAGACAGAGTTTATGACCGTTTTTATTGATGGTGCACTGTTTAATCTGTGTGGATTGGCTCATAATCGCTTCTTTATTATGATTCAAACAGAAATGACAAACATAAACTGGTTTAATTGGGCTCATAAATTACCACACAATAGGTGCCTTTTAAATTCCTTTCTCTCTGGTTCATTCGCTCACACACACGTTGAGCGGCGCGCACAACCAAAAACTACAACAGAACTTTCTGAACAAGTCCTCACAATTATGCTAACTTTATCATTAAATAATAATTAGAGTATCCATGATGTTTTACGTTTTACATTACTCCTTCCTTAGATAGAGAACTTTACTAATTCGCTTTTCTATGTACAAGTATGTGAATGTTCCTGTAAAGTGCCTGCAACAACTTTATAGTGATTTGGTGGTATATAAATAAGCTGAATTGAACTAAAACTGATTGTATTTCTGTTTTTATACATCAAGTTGTGTTTATTTGTCATATGCGAGGTGAACACAAGGTTAACAGTACAATGACATGCTCAGGATGAGAGGAACCAATTTGACTCGCTAAAAAACAAAGAACAAACAAACAAGAAATTCTAAAGCCTGCAATAAGAGTATAAAAATAAAGTACCAAAAAGTGAAAGTAATTATAATACTTGCAATGTCCTAAAGAGAAAATGATAATCAACAACATGGTACAATATTAACAGTGCAAGCAGGATGAATTTGTATGTATAAGTATTTCAATGTAGTAATAAGCTAAAATGCACATTATATA
>JARVGV010000645.1:30868049-30878452 GCA_031762435.1 Hypsolebias longignatus
ACCAAAAAAAAAAAAAAAAAAAAAAAAACAGTTGCGATGACCTGACTGAATATTGTTGGATTTTTATCTGGGTTATCATACATGAACTTTGGTGTTACAGATCATGTTTTGTAAATTAACAAATACAGGTCATTTCCAAATATTCTCTTGAATTTCTAGATTGTAAGAGGTGTGAATACTTTTGCAACCTATTCTAAACCTACCAACTATTCTTTGAAGCACTTGGGTCATTTGTGTGCATGTGCAGACTTGGAGAACAAAGATTTGTTCCCTGCTGAGTCTATATAATTTCAGTCCATTTTCTCAGAAAATGGCAAATGGTGCTAAATGACTCATTATGCACGGAGAGCCACACGAGCGACCCTTTGACTTGAAGCATTGTTGTTTAAAATGTCTTCCCGGAAAAGCTTTTAGCAGCTTACAGTACTCCGTCATCAGAAAGTCATAATAAATGTCCTGTAACCGTAAGAGCAAACTTCAGAGGCGCATCCTTTGGAAGAGCTTAAAACATGACGTAGATACTTGCAGATGTACAGAAGTGATGGACGGAATCAAGTTTCCTTTGCTAATTCTGTTATCGTCTCGTATCAGTGCAGCTTGAAATGTTTTATTGACAGATGCAGTGGCCAAAGAACAAGAGCAGGAAGATGTATTAGCTTTTTTTTTTTTTTTTTTTTAAAGTGTGAAGTATTTGACAAAGGGATGCTGCTGCAGTGCAAGATGGATTGATGTGTGTGGAATACACCATAAACATCACAGATTACTGTACTTTGCTTTAAAACAAGTAAAAAAATATATATAATTTATAGGATTTACATTTTCCTGATAAAAGTAACTGATCTTGAACTTAAGTAAAATGAAACTCTGGTTTCAACATGTTTAATGCATGCTACAGTTATTAAGATCAAATCCTAATAACCACATTAGTAATACATGTGTATCCCAGCGGTTTTATTTATTACAGCTCATGAGGAAAGTCTGTTTTGTGCATGCAGTAAGTGAGCTCGTTTCACTGTATTGTCATCAACTCCTTCATCCAGACAGGTCAGTGTAGAGCTGGGGGAGTGGGGCGTTGAGTAAGTCTGGCTCTGCAGAAGTGCCTTTACGTAACACAACAGGCTGCACACACAATGTCATCTGTATTTTAAAAAAAGATCGGCGTTTTTGCTGAAATCGGTGCCGAGGATTTCCACTAAACAGGAAAGCTTTTTGTTCATCGCAGACCTTTGCTCACGGCTGCTGTTTTTACATCACCTCTCTGTTCATTTTGGCTGTTCATAAATCTTTTCTCCTGACACTCCTAATATTTCACGTGTTTTGTGCTTCAGAGTAAAATCCTTGGGATTGGCTTCTTGAAGATCCATGCCCCTTGGAGTGTTTTGTGTCGAGAGGCTGAGTTCATGAAGCTCAAGATGCCAACAAAGAAGGTGCTATGTTCAACCAATGATTACCCTCTGGCACGATAAACAGTTGTGCTTCAACCTGAATTTAAATTCTGGATCGTCAGGTTTTTTTTTCTGTGTGTGTGTGAAAGTCACATAGATTGACACAATGTACAAAGTCTCTAAGCTCTTAGAGAATTTCCAGTTACTTGATGAACTTCTCCACTCGGCATGTTATTACAAAAGAAAGACCTCCTTGCAGCAATTCTTTCTTACAGTTTGTGTTGATTTAAGCCTTTATTCGTTCAGAGTTATTTAATGTACCACAATAGTATCACCACATCAGGAAAAAAAGAGGTCTAAAATCTTATCTGCTGCGTTGTTATTTAAGATTATTGCCTGCGTCATGTTTTGTTTCAAAACTGCTGTGCCCACATGGTTGGATGGAAACTTCTGATTAATATGTTCTTTCACCTCAAAACTCTTTAAACAAGGGCTTCAGGTACAGAAACATGTGCTGCTGCTAATCTTGCTAGCCATGGAGCTTTATATTTCTTTATCACTGCTCCAATGGATACAGGGGCGAGCACGTATTCCTATAATAAAGCTAAGCTCAACCAGCTGACCATAGTTTCTCCTTTATTGTACTTTAAAAATAAAAGTCTGTGCCAGAAATACATTGGAAATCAGTTACTTTTCTTTAAAGTTTCAAGGGCGTGGGCTGTCGCAGTTGTGTTGAACAGAATAATAAAAGTAAGAAGTTAAGAAAACAACTTGGGCCGTCACAACCTTGTGTTTAAAACAAAAGTTTGTGACTGTTGCTTTAGTTCTTTCCATTTGACCATTTAACCAGACATAATAAATAGTTATTTTGTTGGTAAATTATTGAAAAGGACTAAACTTTATTCTTTACTATACAACCACCATCCTCTTTGTCACCTCACAGATTGTACAGTAGATGCACCTGCAGCTGCCAGACTTCTAATGTTCAAGGAGGCGTCTGTTAACGTGTATTTATAACATATTGTTACTCTGACATAAGTGAAGCAGACCTTTTGTTTTGTTTCTTTCCCAGGTTTACGAGGTTAAACAAGGCAGCAATCTGGTAGAGAAGGTCCGTCTGTTCATTCACAAAGTCACGGGTCCTCTCCACCCCAAAGTGGACGCCACCCGACCACAAAACGTCAAATCTCTTTCTTATCCGTTTTCCAGGGAGAAACGGCATTTGTGAGTAAAATCTCTTCATAATCTTCATAGGCAGCACAGTGGATTAGTGATTAGTACTGTTTCCTCACAGCAAGGAGGTACTGGGTTCAATCCCCAGTTTGGACCTGGGGTCTTTCTAGGTGGAGTTTGTATGTTCTCCATGGTGTTTGTGTGGGTTTTCTCCAGGTACTCCACTTTTCTCCCACAGTTCCAACAACATGCGCGTTAGACTGCTTTCAGGTTCAGACTTCACTTGCAAAATAGATATGTGATCTCGGTGGGATTTTCCTGGTTAAATTAAATGTAATAAATAATGTTTAATAATATGTGTGCTTGATGACCGCAAATAAATAAATAAATAAAAGAATATTGACAATGTAAAGCATGCAAAGTGATCTTTATGTAAATTTTCCTTTTCCTTTCATTAAAGGAAACTTTTTTTCTCAAGCAGACCTAAGTGAAAATTGAAGTTATTTATCAAATAAATAATATCAAACTATAGTTAATAGCTGAATAAGCTGTTTATTTTTCATTCAAACTTTATTTAGGCAGGTTAATCCCATTGAGCCATTGAGTTTAGCATTAGCAAAGAAGACTTTAGGGGGAGTGATGGCACAGAGGTTAGAGAGGGTGGGCCTGTGATTGGAGGGTCGCCGCTCAAAGTCCTGGCCCAACTACCCAGACCAACATCAAAATGTGGGTGAAAAAGGGGAAACACCCACACGTGCATCCACCCTCATTTGTCCCACTTTGGGCTCATGAACAAGTCCCTTAACTCCCAACCCCACCCCAGCTGCTCCTCTGGTGCCTTATGGCAACCCACTGCTTCACGTGTGTGCTCACATGTGCAACAGGGAAAATGCAAAGCTCTAATTTCCCCATTAGGGATTAACAGAGTGCAATAAATTAATAGATAAACTATGCACACAGCACACATACTCAACTTTGCTGCACACCATCACATTTCCAACCGCTGTATCACCATTTAAGGGAAAATAAGGAACTATGAACAAAATTCAAACATTTGTTTACAGATTTCAAGTGAAACAGGTGAAACCAAACAAAACATTGAACATGTGGTCAGAAAAGGGGATTTTTGGCTCCAGCTAAATGATTTCTGTGCACTATGAGGATAGGGAAGAGAACCTCCAGCATCATCATGGCTCCCCTCAAGGCTGTGTGCTCAGCCCTCTGCGGTTCACTCGGCTCAACAGCAGTAGTGTCTCAACAACAACACTGACTCAGTGAGAGGAGGTGGAGCAACTGACCAGGTGGTGCATCCACAACTACCTTTCCCTGTAGGTGGAGGAGAGGAAGCAATGCTGCTGAAACCTCAAAAATACTTCCATTGAAAATGTCAACAACACTAAGTTTCTAAGGGGTGCTCATTGCAAACAGCATGACCTGCACGCCTCCACTTTCTGCATGGACTCAAAACGGCCAACACGCCGACACTCTTCATGGCAACATTCTACACAGGAAGAGTCGAAAGCACCCTGACCCACTGTATCATCGTTTGGTATGACAGCTGCTCCGCTGCAGAAAGAAAAATCCTGCTGAGAACAGTGAGGGCAACAGAGAAGATCATTACTGCCAGAACATCTTCCAGCCTGTGCAACAGTTATTTTATTTATTTATTTTTTTACCATCTCAGGTCAGCAGAACAATAAACTCCTGTAAAATTCTCCCCTTTCCCCCCTTTTCCTGTCATACACTAAATAAATATGCATGCACATTTATAAAAACAACGCAGTGCATCAAGCATTTTATTTATTTAAATATCCAATATTAAATACGTCATTGGATGTTTTGTGCATGTTTTTATGGTATTTTTGTTTGATGAAAGTGTTTTGTGGTGTGAACATTTTTGATACAGTGAAGATTTTTTTTAAATCCGAGCATCGTGAATACTTCTTTCATACGCTGAAGGCGTATGAGGAAAGTAACAATGTGAACTTTGCAACACTGAAGTATCGTTACTGTTTCCACTAAACGTGCAGTAAGTAATCTGAAGTTGGATGAAGAGACGTGACATGGATAAATCTGATCCACAGTCAGTTGAGAACCTGTACCCTGTTTGTCTGAACAGCTCTTTGAAGAGATTTAGAAACCTGGAGGCACCAAACAAAGTGACAGGGTTTATTGTTTTCCAGAGTTTTTGAATTAATAGCAATATACACTCCTGCATGCAAAAATAAATAAAGGTTGTCAAACTCACATTTTTACCCAATTATTTGATAAAAATGACATAAATCTATGAAATGTTTTGTTTTATTCTCCAGTCACCTCCTCAAAATACTTCAAATGACTTTTGGTTCCATATAGTTTGGTAAAGTGCTTTTATCTCATAATGTTGGCTCCTTCTGAACACACCCCTCTTCTGTCCTGGCTGCCTGTTCATTTTGGGACTGATGTTAAAACCTCTCATTGGTTTTAAAACTGATTTTGGTTTATGAACCAGGGCGTCCCCTCAGATCCTCTGGTTCCTCTCTTTTAGCTGTTCCACAGAGCAGAACAAGAACTTTTGGTGCTTCTGCTTTTAGTCTCTACACTGTGACTAGCTTCCTGCTGCTGGATTAGAGAGGAGTCTGTAATCTGGATACTTTTACCGGAATAGTTTTATTTTGTGGGATAGCTATCTTCGTTGCCAACTTTTTTTCTCCTCAGTAAAGCACTTTTGAGTTGCATTGAACTTGTATGGAAGGTGCAGCTTGATTTAATGACATGCTTCAGAAATCCACAGCTACAGAAAAAAGAACACCTACTGACATAAGAACAAATTGAAAACTGAGTTCTCATTTTCTGCATGTAAAAAAAAAAGAGTTACTATAAATAATGACTTTTAAAAACTGGATTGGGGTAAAAATTGTTAAAGATGTTGTATTTATTTATTTTTTTCTGCTCAAACATATTTGAGCAGCAAAAATTTCCTCTCGGAGCATCAGATACTTCCAGTTCCAGTTGTCTCATGCATAAAATATATTTGATGAAAACCGTTTCCAGCCGTAAAACGGTAAAGAAAAGAAGTTCTAACCCACATTATTACCAGCACAGTCATTTGAATACGCAGCTGTATCCAAACAGCCTCTTGAAATATTAAAGCCCAGCATGGAGAAGGAATAAACACTGACGGGTGAGACGAGCCTGTAAAGCTGTCTGTGTTAAATATGGCAGAAAGGCTTCGGAGCGATGATGTCTGACTGCATCCTGTTGAAGCCTTCTTCCCTCACTTGGTCGCCTCCCACCCCCTCTGGCCAACAAACAACAAGTCTGACTCACAGGACATTTACATTTTCTCATTGCTGAGAAGAAATCGCAGCTTGAGTAACGGAATCGTGGATTCACTGTCCACAGATGTCGGGACTTGGTGGTTGTGGCGTGTTTAGTCCTGACAAGTGAAGCCGCCTTCACACGCAGCGCTCACAGAAGAAGAACGTCTTGCCCGCGGCCTGCTGGGATGTATGGAGGAGAGAGTGGGCAGCGAGCGGCTATATTTACAGTTCTGACTAACAGCTAGCAGGAGATCTCCCTCCACACCTTCCTCTCCTCGTCCGACCTGAAACCACTCCAGGTCCCTGAGATTAAATCTGTTCACAGATTCAACTTTCATCTGGTTTTCAAAGCTCTTCAGCTGGTTTTATTCTTCTACGCTGTCACAGCTCTCAGATCTTGACCACACACACCTACACACAGATTCGGTAATCTCTTCGCTCAGACTGCTCCTATGAGGACTGGGGTGTAAATCCAGAGTCAGATTATTGGTTGTTGTCAATCTGTCACATCCAGGACATCCTGCTTTGTTTTGATGGAAACAACTTTCAGTTCAATTCAGTTTATTTATACAGCGCCAAGTCACAACAGATGTCATCTCATCTCAGGGCACTGAATACAAACATTCATATATAAAAATAATAATTTAACATTATTAATCTGAGGAGCAGACTGCTTTGAGTTTAACTCCATCGCGGACATCTGCTTCGACCGGCTGGGTTTGAGAGGAACAGATACACAATGGCAGGTCAAGAATCACATGTTAAGATAGAAATAGTATCAATAAACACACAGGGGGAGCAGTAAATCTGTCTGCACTTGTTTTCTGTAAGATGTAACAAAGAGTTGCTGGAGTTTATAGCAACACTGAATGTAGTCCATCACCTCCAAATGCCCCGTCCTCTGCACCTGTCTCTGAAAACAACTGTCCCCATCTCTTTTTGGCCTTATGGGGTTAACTTTCCAAAAGAAACAACCATCGTTGTATAAAATGCTTGAGTCAAGTTTCTGAAGAGGGTAAGATGATGAATGAGCAGGTAGTTTTATTTAAATAAACACAAAACTGTTTAATTTGACATAAAACACTGAAAACAGTTCAAATCAACTAATGCTGTATGTCTCACTTTTCACTGGATCCAACATAGATAATAAAACATGTAACACATTTGCTATGTAGAGTTACTGGTAGCACTTTTAACATGAAACAGTCATGAAACACAGCATGCAGCTGCAGCATATTTGTCAGCAGCTTTTCATCAAGCAGTAATCAACTACTGGTAATTAGTTTGTAGAAACGATGGAAATAAACCAAGAGGGGCCTGCAGTTCACTGAACTTACAAGTGACATTAGTTTATAAATACAGAGTTTATCAAATATGTATCGACAACTTTTACATTTTCACAAAGGAGCACCTGTAAGTGTTATGCATGTCAAAAATGTTACAGTAGTTATTTGGACAAATAAATAAATAAATTAAACTACTGATGCTTATTTTATTTTTTGTCTCCCTCACAGCATCAAAGATTGTAGCAAGTTTGTAGTTTTGATATATATATATTTTTGTATTGTGACGACCCTCAGTCAGACCCTGAAGCTTCTTGTTTGAATAAGTCTGTTTCTAAAAATAATAATAATAACAATAATAAAGAAGAAAAACTCAAACTTAAAATAGGTCACTTTTGCCACAAGCTACTGATAAACAACCAAATAGTTTGAAGCATAAATTAAAGGGGGCTGTATCTTATCTATGTAACAATTCCAGAGACTTTGGGGACAATATAAGGGACAAGATAAATTATTTTCATTAAAAAAATTAAAAAAAAAAATAGAAGAAAACACAGTATTGCATGTGTCAACAAGTGAAAATTGGAGTAAACATAAATAAAACAAAGCAGCTCTAAATAGCTAAAAGAAAATAGATACGGAACAGCATAATGCTATTAAAAACAAAAAATCTGCATATGACAGCACAATAAAGTGTAGCTGTGGTAGAAAAATAAAGATGTTGATCTTTGTGCTGACGTTTTTCTCCTAATGAAGTCTTATTTTCCTAAAACACATATTCCAAGAAGTGAGAAAAAATAGAAACGAGTCCCAAACAACATCGACCTCAGATGTCTAAAATTAAGACCGATATAACGGTTTCTAATTACAGAACCATAAATCTCATGACAAGAGCAACAACGCTGGATGTTCTGCTGCTGAAGGCGACACCTAAGGCACTTCAATGAAGGCAGATGAAATATATTATCTACTGTATCTTATATTTGTAAAAAAAAAAAAAAAAAATGGCAGTGTAGAAAAGGCACCAGATTTATAAAATTGTGTACAAATCACTGGTAAGCTTTAGTTAATTAACTAGGCTGCTTTAGCCCGCCTTTTTTTTTTTTTCAAACAAAAAATATATACTGTATTTTAGATTATTTTTAAATTATGATACTCCAACACCTCTAAATATAATTTATACAAATATTGTATATCAAGATCACTTAAGCAGCATTATCTATGTAATTAATAGATCACAAACATGTGATTTTAATAACATGATGCTTACTTTAAGTTTTTGTTGTTTACCACGGCTTCAATGTAAATCTTGAATGGGATTTCACAAATCACTATTAATCCATTTGATAAATGGCCATTGTGCACAACAACAATAGAGCTGTTCCCAGTGTTTTAACTTAAACCAGACAGACAAGAAATTCAATTAAGCTCCCGATTAAACATCTATAACTTCTCATTTATGAGCAAACAGTTCGTTAAGCAGACAGTGTTATTTTATGTGTATAAATATATTCAGGGATAGAAAATTTTAGAAGAATTTGGACAATCGGATGGATGATATGATGCTGGTTAGTCCTAAATAAGACGATAATTTCAGAAACAACTTTCTGAATTGTTACTTCGCAGACTGGATGTGAGATGTTAAAAATCGTCCAAGCTGGAGAGCAGTCAGGAGTGTGTTGACATCTCGATAAGACCAGCAGCCATGATTTACATCTGATTTGTTGTGTTGGATCCACCCATTTCACTAGAAAGCTATGGCAACAACAATGCTGGGAACCGGACGACCAATTCTATGAAAACTCCGTAGTACATCCGACACAGATGCTGTTCACAGCTGGAGTTCAATTGATTTTCATGCCGTGGGTTAAAAAAATAAACGAATGAAGCAGCAAACTTGTTAATGGTGTCAAAACCTCACAGAATAGTTAAATTCTGACAAGACAAAACTGTTGAGATCCCAGGCAGGTCAACAATAGCTGTTAGCATAACCGCTAGGTTACATGTGGTAGCTACATGTCTAGGTTACAACAAAACCTTACAAATACTTTGACAAGATTACCCAGGTGCAACAAAGTCGCGCTCCTGAAATAGCATAAGAATAAATAACACATTTATGTAATTCACAATAAGATGAGGTAATCAATAGAGAGGGAATAAACTTAACACATTGCCGGCTAAATTATCCCTTAACGCTCTCAGGCTAACACACATGCTAACTGCTGTCAGTCACACCGGAGTCAACGGGCCACAGATTTTACTACATCGTTATTATTTCCTAAATAAATATGATTATATTAGAAAAGTCACCGGTTAAATACAAAACTGACGATGGCATGTGTACACAATGAACATTTTAGGAAGACGAGGGGAAAACTGGTCTAGAAACCCCTTACCAGCTGCTCCTCAGTTGTCAAGGCTTCCGCCATCTTGAAGCCTCCGCAACGTCGCAGCGGGCGCGCCCACTTGGGCCCACTGGCGGCTCGCTCACGCCCAGATGCAGGCTAAGTTGGCAAAACGTTGTAGCATATAATTAATCAGAGGCGGGGACTCGAGTCACGTGACTTGGACTCGAGTCGTTAATATTGACTTTATACGTGGAAAAAATGTTCAGACTTTGACTAATAACTTGAGAGTTGACTTGACTTGGACTTGAACCTGTTTACTTGAAAATACTTAATCTAAAGTTTAAAACACATATTAATAATATGTGTTAGTGGGGCCCACCTTATAAATAATAAATATGATATTATTTATAAAGTGGGCCCCATTAATTCATTTCACTCATTCCGTATTAACAGACCCAGACTGTTTTTCCACACTCCGTACTAATATGCAGCTTCAACACTGAGCGACGCTGTTTCACCATGGAAATAATTCATTCAGTATCTCACTCAGCCCTAAGTTTTTTTTTTTTTTTTTTTTTTTTTACTTTATTTACAGATAAACAATATACAATGGCAGACAATAATAGTCATATGCTCGAGGTGATGGTGTTAACAATTGCAAAAGGAATCAAGAGACACACACAAAAAAGTTTACTGTTATGGTTACTTGTCATCACAATATGTTTGACCAGAGTTTATAAAATAAGTTAAATCTTTTGACCTAATTTTCTTATTTTCCTGTATTTTGAATTGCATTTGTCTATTGTTTGCATTCTCGTTATATTTTGTAGCTTCACTTGTGAAAATCAGAATTTATTTAAAAATTATTTTTCACCTTCCTTTTGATGGGACCTAAATGTGCTTTTCTTTGCT
>JARVGV010000645.1:30878552-30892378 GCA_031762435.1 Hypsolebias longignatus
TCTTGACTTCTGAGAGACACTGACACTCTGAGAAGCTCTTTTTATACCAATCATGTTGTCAATTGACCTAATTAGTGCTAATTGGTCTTCCAGATGTTCGTTATATGCACAATTCCCTTTTTCCAGCCACTTATTGCTACTTGTCCCAACTTTTTTGGGATTTGTTGACACTGAAATTTTGAATCAATACATTTTTCCTTTAAAATGTTACATTTACTCAGATTAAACTTTTGATCTGTCATCTATGTTCTTTTACGAATAAAATATTGACATTTGCCATCTCCACATCATTGCATTCAGTTTTTATTCACAATTTGTTAGTGTCCCAACTCTATTGGAATCCGGTTTGTACGATGGTATTTATTATGTTCTCATGGACACCTTCCACATTTCATGGTGGGACCACCATAATGCAGGTTTTACATTTCCAACGTTCTCTCACTGAACGTTCCGCATGTTATTAAACATAAAAGCATCTGTAAGTTTGTGTTGTGTTTTGTAAGGGTTGAATTGTCTGGAGCTCTGAATTTTTGAAGTCAAAAGTCTGACTTTTACATCCAGGTTTCTTGTTTTAATTCCCTACATTTTAAATTGAAACGTGACGTGACCCGTTTTTGTTTGTTTCCCAGATTTGATCTGTCTGACAGAGACAAGTTCTTTGACAGCAAGACCAGAAGTTCAATAGTAAGTATTCATGGTGATGAGCTGTTTAAGGGTGAGCTTTTACATTTACGGTCTGATAATGAATGACTGTAATCTTCATCTCCATATAGACATGTTGTTCTACGTCTAATAAACCTTTTCATCCATCTTGCTTCTTTAAGTAAAGCAGCGGCTGCTAGGGCCTCCACACAAACACATAAACACCTACACAACTACCAGTCCTTCACTAATGACTAAATAATGGGATTGACTTCACAGTATAGCTCTTGGCTGTCAGCTGTGCTTCAGCTCACATCAATACAGCTCAGCTCAGTTCTTTGTTTTTTATAGTTTCTAAAGTCAGAGGATGAAACTCTGGTGTTTGCCTGTTAGTTTTCATTTGTTTTATCGTATAAAACTAAAGTCATCTGCAGCTGCATTTCACCTGTCTTTGTTTTTAAGACTGAAACTGCTAAGGTTTCTGCTTTTTAATGTATTTTGTTGTTTCTCCAGGTTTATGAGGTACTGAAGAGGACAAGATGCACAAAAGCCAAATATTCCATGGGTAAGGCATCTTACTTTACATAGAGGGGATAAATAAACTGCTTTGTGTGTACAGTAGTCTATCGCTACTTTGCAGTTTGCAGACTTGTTCTATTGCTGTTTTTCAAAATAAGATTGGACATGACACACAGTTGGCTGACTGATGGATGAGCCGCACGATCGGCATGAATGTTTTTTATTTAAAATAAATTGTTTTAAATTATTTGGCACCTGCTGCACCTGTGTGCAGCCCACATGTGCAAGGATAAGCTTCCTCCTGCAGCAATGTGTCATATCTCCGCTCTGCAGCAGAGAAGTGGGCGTGGCCAAAAGCACTGGCAGAGTGCAGCCGGAGGCAGAGAGCAGAGATCTTGACATGCTGTGCTCTTTTAGAGCGTTTTAGAAACATTTAGACTTATCGTGGGTCTTCAGGGTACGGATCCCTGGCGATAAACGAGGGACTGCTGTAATTCTTTGTTTCTGCAGATTTGTCATTAAAATGAATCCAAAACATTAAAATATAGAGGGGCAAGCAATCTGACTTTTATAGCTGATGTCCTCCTGATGCATACTCATTAATCCAGGTAGATAACTTGAGTCAGTTCTTCTGGATGGATTCTTCTTTGTTGAAACGTTACGTCTTTTATCCAGAAGACTTCTTCCTGACTCAGCTTTGTTAGATGTAGTTGAAGATGTGTTTCTTCCCATCTGGGGAGCTTTTTCTATTCAAAGCTGGAGAGTAGCACTCAATCTACAAACTGCATGAGATGCTCTGTTCAAGCAGCGGAGTTCACTTCTTAAAATGCTTAACTGTCTTTTTTTCTAAGTTCAAAGTAAAATTCTTAATCTTTACTACATTAAAGAATTGCTCCAATCTCCAAAAGTACTTCTGAAATGCTTATAATGTAAAAATAATATACATGTACTGTATACATATATATTGTAGGATCTGAAATTATTCTTGTGTTAGAAACATCTCACTAACATTAGAGCACTTGGTGACAATATTTGGATTTATATTTTCAAGGTTCCAGCAGCTGTTGTTTTAATCTATAATTTTAGATCAAACTTTTAACAATGTTGTGCTCTTGTTCTTGGCAATGGTAAGGCAACACGGCAACTAACAGGCTCTGAGATGTGCCATATACCATGATGATCAGACATTTCAAGTATTTTGTTTCAGTGATGAAAATAAATCTTAAAACAACTTACAGCAAATCTGTCAAATCCCATCTGAACTTTGATGACTTGATTGTTGTTGTTGTTGTTTATTTTGCATCAACTATTATTCATACTTCAGAGTGTTTATGGGGAACTCTGACTAAAATACAAAAAGTTTATGATAAGATCTGATGTGTTCTTGGAAACGTCCTAAATTTTTTCAACAATGCAATTTGTCAATTTAGTTGTCCGGACAGGATTTTCTGGGTGTTACTGCTGTGTGTGCGCGTGCACGTGCATGCATGTGTGTTCTAACCTTGTTGAATATTCCTTTCTGCAGGGATCACCAGTCTGTTAGCCAATGATGTCTACACAGCTGCGTTTCCTCTGCATGATGTGAGTGCAGTCACTTTTTTATTTGACATCAGGAAATGTCCCAATTTACAGGTATATTATACCAGTATATACCAGTATATACTGGTATATACCTGTATATACAGGTATTCTTGTATTATTTCAACTTTATTCTTGCAATTTTACAACTTTATTGTCATGTGACTTTATTCTCGTTTGTAATGTAATTTTTTTTTCTCTCATCCTTTCTATCTTAAAACAAGATGATGCATACGGGACTGCTTTAAAAACATATCCAAATTCATAACTTTGACCTCCCTCCCCAGTAATCCCCATTTTCACTCGTATACAAAGACCATAATGCATAACCAAAAAGCTCATTGTTTGTTCCTGATGGCCAGTTCTGACAAGTTGGATATTAATGTCAACAATAAGCGACGCTCGTACAGTTTTAAAAAGTCATGACCTTTGCAGAAACTGATCAACTGAGAGAAGTGTGTGAAAATGGAAGCTCGTGTTCTTGTGCGTTACAGGGAGACATTGACGGGGTAAGCGCAGAGCTGAACGACAGGAAGGTAAGTGAACAAGTCCACAGGTCGAGCTCAGAAAGTGATGTTGAAGGTTTGAGACATGTCTGATATAAATCCATAAACTGAAACTAACAGTTAATGTTCCATAGTTTGTTTTTCATCTGGAGCTGACCACAGTGACGCATTAATGAGATGTTCGCTCATCATAAGCTTTATTTGTAAAAACATGTTAGAGTGAACGCTTGGCATTCCTCGGAGGATTGAATATGGCCTGCCATCTTTCATGCTAATGTTCTGGTGAAAAAATGATGGTGTTGAAGCCATTTGGTCAAAAGTCAAACAGAACATTATGCACCATCTCATGAGATTTAGAGTTTGTGTTGTGAGGCACTCTCTGTTCACTGGAAATTTGAGGTTGTCTGCTAAATTTACAGAGTTACATTCATGTTTGTATTGGTTAAGATGCATTAAAATCTTCCTAGTGGTTCATGAGATATTTTGCTAATAGACGTGCTTATGTCCACACACATACACAGACACAAATTAAATAAAACGAAACTCCAATAAACACAATGTTACAGAAGGAGAACTACAACCAGACTAATCATCTCGCTGACCTGTGATGTTTTTTTTTATTTTTATTTTTTATGTTTCTGAGCCTCCAGCTGTAAAAGATTAAGTTTAACGGCTCAGCTGGAACGATGCTCATTAAGGCAGCAGAGTCATTAAGTGCTCCTCTGTTCTGAAAGGCTCTGCATGAGCATACTCTTATCATATCCATGTTTGATGGAGTGGTGCTTTGTGAGAGGAGGACACAAGAGATCTTCATCCTTTCCTCTCTGCCGTCTGAACACTCTGCTGCTCAGTGAAGAAACACCTTCTTCTGTCGCTCCGCAGCGTGTTTCTCTGCTCGTGACTGGAGTGTGTGATTACGTGTCACAATGTTCCACCGACTCAGCTGAGGGATGAATGTGATCTTCTCATTCTAGTTGTAGGATGGTCCAGAACATCTACTCAGAGCCCTGACGCAGTCAGCTGCTCATTAGTGTTCAGCTCTGATTTGCATAGAAATCTGTTTTTACTACGAGGTGCTTGGATCACAGTGGAGGTGGGATGTGTGCTGCTCTGGTTTTCATCATCGAACTAAATGATGATACATTCATGGTACAGTGGATCATCTGGCTCTATCTCACCACATCCCAGCATCCTCCTCTGTTGCACCAACCCTCTGCATGTCCTCCTCCACTCTTCTGGGGACTGCCTCTTTGTCCTGGCAGCTCCATAGAACATTTATTGACCTTTATTTAACCTGGCAAATCCCACTGAGATCACAGATCTCTCTTGCAAGGGAGGCCTGGGCCTGAAGGCAGACGAACATGCATGTTTGTGGTCGTATGTGAAATAAAGTGCATGAACACATGACATGGTTGTTATTGCAGCAACCATCATGACATCATCACCCTCAAATGTTGTCTCCAGATATGAGCTGTACCTTCATTCAGCTCATTTCTCATTCTGTTCACTTCAGTCCATCCCACTGAACATTTAATCTTCTCAACCTCCTGTCTTTTTGTTAGGGCCACCATCTTGCTCCCAGTTTGTACATAAACTATATTACCTATTCCAAGAGTTAAGTGATTGCAAGCACAAACTAGTCAATTGCTGCTTGGTGAAATGTTTCCTATCACACATTCGGATAAGACCAGTAAATAAATGTTTTTGTGCAGGGATTTTAACGTTGTTGGCTATTTTTTTAATGTTTCCTTTTGTATTTCTTTTTATATTGTTTACTGAAAGGTTCATGTTTTGCATGTTTTTATGAGTGTGTGACTGTTAGCAAAATATGTCATAAAATTCTTGATGAAATTTAATGAAACTCTGAAGATAGTCAGGACGTGGATGTACATTTGCACTTGAGCGCTACCCTGAGTCAAGATGGCCACCACAGCTGGTCAGCCTTGGTGAACGCACTGTTCTAACTCAGTTTTACAGATGTTGAGATCAAATTTGATGTGGTCGTACTTTGGAGTCATTCGCAACAGAGAGCGCCGAGAGATTGCACAAGGTTTTATGATGTTGCATCAGATGTTAGTTTCACTATTTTACCAAATGGACTAAAAGAGGATGATCTGTTTAAAAGTCTGGAGTGATTCATTCCTTCAGGGACTGGTTGTCCTTTCATTTGTTCTGAATACGTCCTGTGCTGAGGTGACTTTAAAGAAGAGACGTTTCTTCAGTTTTGCACTTGAAACAAACCTTTGAGTCCAAATTAATGACAAATTATGTTAAATGATACAAACATTAGGTGAATCATTTTGTAACTAGCATTTTTTTTTACATATATGTATCAACTCTTCAACTATTTTACTTTTTAAAATTTTACGACCAAACATACCAAAACTTGTATTCACTATACACTTTTACATACATTTATAATTTTGTTCTGGAGCAGGAGGAACTGAATAAATGTATTTGACATATTACAAATCAAATTTACTGAGGAAATAACCAAATGAAGTATTGATTATCGCTCGGTCCAGCCCTGTACTTCTGTTTGCATGATCTTTAGTACTTGCTGACTCTGGGTTCTCCTCACAGCTGCTGTCTGAACAGTGGGCCAGCTACAGCGTCTTCTACAAGTACCAGCCTATTGGACTCATCAGGTCTGTAGGTCTCTGTCAAACCCAACAGCAAAACGTGTCCAGGCTGAAGATGAATAAAAATCATCAACTGGTCCAAATCTGCACATTTTCATCCCTAAAGTGTTTCCTTCAAATTTATTCATTGAGCAAAATGACCAAAGTCAGGAATATTCAGCTGTCACAGAGTTAAACTGGAATGGACATACATCTAAAATGTTTGTTTTATTATTAACAACCAATTTGGCCTAATTACGATTTCTCTTTTAACGGATAAATTCATTAACCACAGATACTTTTCTACAGGAAGTACTTTGGGGAGAAAGTTGGCCTTTATTTTGCCTGGATAGGAGTTTACACGCAGATGCTCATCCCTGCCGCCATTGTTGGAGTCATTGTGTTCCTCTACGGCTGCGCCACGGTCGACGATAACATACCAAGGTATGCAGTTCACACACGGGGTGGGACAGTATATTACCCCACTGTTGAGTTTTATAGCCCTTTGGTTGTTGTTCATGATAGGAGTGGTGGCATAGAGGCTAGAGCAGGTGGGCCTGTGATCTCTCAAAGGCATTAGCTTGTGGTGAGAGTCTGTTCTGGTTGAGCAGTGTGACGACACAGAATCATGCAGAGCAATACATTTTATTTCTGAGTCAGGAGGCGTTTTCTTTCATTTTCACACCGATTTAATAATCATGGTTTCATCTTATTGTCTGTACAGTTCATTGCACTGGCATTATGTAACTCAAACAGTAAAAGCATTTGACATGTTATATGCTATAAATGGGAATTGCATTAAAAAGAGCACAGCCTTATCTGGACAGAACTGAACCTTGTCATTTATTCTGTCTCAATATTTTCTGTTCGACAACTCATTAAATCTATCTCCTTCACCCATTTGTTTGGAAGTATGGAGATTTGTGATCCCAGGAACAACATCACCATGTGTCCGCTCTGCGACCACGCCTGCAGCTACTGGAAGCTTGTGACGGCATGTGGCACAGCTCGAGCCAGCCACCTGTTCGACAACCCGGCCACGGTCTTTTTCTCCATTTTCATGGCCCTCTGGGGTAAGAACACAGTCACATCCCAGATCAAATACTGTTTAGTTGAATCACCTGCTGATCAGGTATTGCCACCAATACCAGGTGAAATATTTGCCCAATACAAGGTGTGTAGCTAATTGGTCCTCTGTTTCAGGTAATAAATTATATTTTAACCTTTGTCGAGCTCTGACACCAAATTAGCAACACAACTCCGTGAGTCTAACACTCATAGAGCCCTCTTCTGATGTCCTGCCAGTCTTCCAGCCATCTGTTGGCAGCAGCAGGGCTTCAGGCTGCAGAAGTGTTGTGTTCAGATGAAGCTGGTATCTGACGGAGCCACTGCACGACGGCCATCTGGAGTCACCTGCTGCTGACCCGAGGAGGCACAATACCACAAAAACAACCTTGTTTTGAAATGTTTTAAATGAAGGAAATGACATCACAGCAACAATAAAATGGTTGTGGCTAAAAATACAGAAGAAAAAAACACGTCATGTCGCTGGGATTTCTCAGATGGACCAATTTACATATTCAGGCCAAATAGTGAAGCTGGCTCATAGCAAAGGCAAACATTCAAATTCTATTTTTTTTTTTTTTTTGGTCTGACCAAAATGATCAAAGCTTTATCATTTTGGCATTGTAAGAGTTTCTCTATGGTGGGAGGTGTGGAGGGTTGATGCCATGTGGCTCCAACAGAACGTGATGACCGTCCAGGAGACTGTCCACTGAGCCCAGTATTAGTCTGACATGGCCATTTTATTTATTTTGATCTAGATTAGTTTAACATGTTTAAATGAATTGTATAAGTCTAGTTTTAGTGAGGGGCAACACGGTGGCACAACTGGTAGAGCTGCTGCCTCTCAGCGAGCAGGTCCCTGGTTCAAATCCCAGTCCGGGGGCCTTTCTAAGTGGAGTTTGCATGTTCTCTCCGTGCATGCATGAGTTTTCTCCGGGTACTCCAGTTTCCTCCCACAGATCAAAAACATGTATGTTAGTCTAATTGGTAACTCTAACTTGACCCTAGGTGTGAGTGAGAGAGTGAATGGTTGTTTGTCTCATTGTGTCCCTGGACTTGCGACCTGTCCAGAGTGTACCCTGCCCGCCACAGTGATCGCTGGGCACTGGCAACCCCCGTGATCCAAAATGGAAGAAGCAGGTAAAAGATAATGGGTGGTTGGATGGTTTTAGTTAGACTGATGCAATAATATACAGTATTTTAGAAGCATAATGTAAAAATACATTAGTTTTGTTTTACCTTTTCTGACACTTTTTGTGGCTACACTGTTGTACCAACAGAACAGGCACATTTGTAAAAGATAAAACTTACGGACAGACTCGATCCAAAAGGTTCAAAGTTTTGTGATTACATGTGAATACAGCAGTCCCTCGTTTATCACGGGGGATCCATACCCTGAAGCCCTGCGATAGGTGAAAAAACACGAAGTACAAGTAGTTAGTAGTAGTTTATTTTATTATTTAGATAGATACAGTAGATACGTTGTTTTAAACCCTTTCCACACTTTTGCAATATTCACAACAATGTTTCTAAACTCTAAACACTCTAAAAGAGCACAGAATGTCATGCTTTCCGCTCTCGGCCACGCCCACTCCCCAGCTGCAGAGCAGAGATATGACACGTCGCAGATGGGAGCTTCTCCTGCACCTGTGGACTTCATCAGGCGCAGCAAGTGCTAGATAAATTTAAATGTATTTTAAATAAAAACTCCATGCCGATCATGCAGCTCATCCATCCATCAGCCAGTTGTCATGTCCAATCTTGTTTTGAAAAACTGCGATGGAGCGAGTCCAGGAAAACCGAACTGCGAAGTAGCGAGGGACTACTTTAGTATTAAAGTATTCACTTGGTGGCAGCAGACTGAGCTTGTAATCAGTTTCCTGTTTGTGGTCGTTTCGTTTTCAGCCGTTCTTTTCATGGAGCACTGGAAGAGGCGGCAGATGCGGCTCAACTATGTCTGGGACCTAACGGGCTTTGGAGAGGAGGAGGAGGTAAGACAACCTCACAAATACCATCTGCGTGCCATTTATAGTAAAAACATTAATTTAAAAAAATGTCTGAATACTTCTGCTGTTTGAAACATAAATATACTTTTTAAAAGATGTTTATTGTTTGGAAATCTCACATTAGAGTTGCCTCGAGAGACAAGTGGATCTACAAAATTTGAGTTTTAGAGTGACTCATAAAGATTCTCAAGAGATTAAGCCCATTTGTGCAGATTGATATGAACCAAAATGACTACTAACCAAACCAAAAAGCCTTGTTTTGTTATAACTATAAATCTTGCACAATGAACAGTCTGCATTAAAAACCCATTTTTGAATAAGTGTAACTTTGAACTGCTCTTCTTGATGTCACACTCCAGCCCTCGGCTGAGTGAGTAGCATGGCAACACAAGCATGAAATCTAATGATGAGTTAAGTGATTATTGAAACTCTCTGAAAGTTCATCTCCAGCACCCTGGAAATGTAGGAAGACACATGTCAGCCTGGAGGATGACAACTAAAAGAAACTCAATTAGGATTGTTAACAAAAGCTAAATGCTAAAAAAAAATGTTAATGTAAAGAAAAAAACATGAGAAAAGAAAAATTTTAAATGTTTTCTTTTGTAAAAATCAAAAACCTTCATCTTTGTTGAGGACAGACAGAGTACTGTACTGAGTACTGGCACATTCGTACAGGCAGAAACTTGTGCCATCAGAAAAACTGAATTTGAGTTGCTCAGACTGAATCTGTATTCACCTCATTTGAAATGAAATCCATTGGTTTGAAAATGAATTTCACTAAATTGAAACAGAATTGAATGGTTTGAAACTATTTCTCGTATGTGTATTGAAAATTCAATTTGGCTGCTTTGTCATTTTCAGTTCTTTAGTTCAATTTCAATTCCAAAATTCAGTTTTTTGTGTTACACATCCGGGTCCTTGAGAGAGTAATCGAACGCAGATGGACAGATTTACGTTTTACGTCAGTGAAACTTCCTTTTTGAAAATGTAAACATGGGGTTCAGTCTAAAGGAGGCGGTGATGCAACAGAGTGGAGGCGATTCACCATAAAACCAAAGAAGAAGAACTTCCTTTACGGCATATTTTGAACTGGAGCAGTGGTGCGCACATGAACTTGGTATGAACTCATGTGTGCACCACTGCTTCAGCTCAAAATATGCCGTAAAGAAAGTTCTTCTTCTTTGGTGTTTTACGGGGATCGTATCCATTCTGTTGCATCACCGCCTCCTTTAGTGCTGTTGTTCTACGTAATATTTTATGCTACTAGTGCTTAGTGTATATTACGTTGATGTTTTGCTTAGTTCATATCTTAGATCTTATTACCGTTTTTCTTTTACATTGTATAGCTGGATGTAACTGAGACCCTGTGTACATAACCTTGTTCCACCACATGTCCCACCTGAGATGTGAATGACAAATAAATCTCTGACTCTGACTCTTTAGACTGAACCCATGCCTGCATTTACATAAAAGAAGTTTCACTGGTGTAAAACATAAATCTGTCCATCTGTGTTCGATCACACTGTGGTTTTCTCAAGGACCCGGATGTGTGACACAAAAACTGAATTTTGGAATTGAAGTTGAATTACAGAACTGAAAATAAAAGTAGTCGAACTAAATTTTCAATACGACGACGAAATACATTTTTAAAGGAAACGAGTTCAGTTTCAAACCATTAAATTCAGTTTCAATTTAGTGAAAATTTTCAAACCTAACAGTTTTAATTTTAAATGACATGAATACAGATTCAGTCTGAGCAACTCAAAATTCAGCTTCTGATGGTAAAAGTTTCTGCCCATACATTTGTTCCAACTCATTTGGACTGAGCTGATAAAAAAATAAGACAAAAGGAAACCATAGTTTAGCTGCATTCAAATACTTGGATGTCATCCACATAGATGCATTTTGACACAACCTAAAGTCCAGCAACAGATGTTTGGACCGTGGCGGGTTGTGACAGTGAATGTAATCCTTTAGTGTTTGCTCTGCGTTCTGTAGTGTCAGCCCTACCAAGGGTTGGACATGAGCACCGGATGCTCTTCCAACACATAAAACAGAAGAAAATGTTGAAGCTGGCTGCTCTCTGACGTCTTCTTTTGTGTCTCTGCTGTATTTCACAGGAGGAACACAAGGTTTGGATCTCTGTTTATTTTCTGACCTTCTTTTTGACTCACTGTTTCAGATCTGTAGCTGCTGTTGCCTCACTCCTCCTCAGGTGTCTAACAATCTGCCTCAGGCCCTTTGAGTGGACGTCCACCTTGTTGCTTTGAAGCTGTTTGATGTTTAACATTTTACCTCTTCCGCTCCTCTCAGGCTCACCGTGTCTTCTTGCCCGTGCTGGTTCTCGTACTGATGTTTTAGTCTGACAGCAGTCTGGCGGTCAGGATGCTCTGGTGGCTCTTCGTGTTCAACTTTGGCCTCGATTTGTAATGTTTTTCCCACCATTTCCGAGGTCTCTGACCTCTTGGTTAGAAATTAAAGTCCTACCTAATAAAAATATGAATCTAGCAACTTGACCTGCGGATATTTGAAAGAAAAAAAACAATTTTTTTTTTGACATGTTGATGGAAAAGCTCCAAGTTTTTTTTTTCTGACTCAAACTGAGCCATAGCTTGGAAAACCATGTTGATCAACACAAATACATAAAGTTTAGCTCCTTTTGGTACTTAAACATGGCTTATTCACTTTTATCTCTGTCCAAGACAAGTTCCCTTTTTTAATTAAATTTTGGCTAATATGACCAAAACAGACATGCTGAGAAGGAAGTCTTCCCATATCTTACATTTCTTGTTGATCAGAGACTTGTTGAGATGATTTATGAATTAATTAATGTGCAGACTTGATTCACGTGGTGTGACGCCATAATCCAGCTGAAGCCCACAGCTGCTCTTCCTTAGTCTGGCTCTGCTGGAGCGCTCTTCCTGTTTAAAAGAGGCTCTCCTCTCTGCCACCACCTGTGCATGCTCAGGATGGGAAACTAATGGGAAGTAAAGTAAATAAAAGTAATGGTTTGAAGCAATCCAGTGGCTTTTTAGCTAGACAACTGTTTTACAAACCAGGTTTTAACATTGATTAATTTCGTGAGCTGACTGTATTCATCTGGTTGTGTTAAATGTCTTGAGCTTAAATCTAGATTTGAAATGGAAGTATTTTTAACGTAATTCACTCCGAGGCAGCTTTTATTGTAAATTAATGTGAAAGAATGGACAGAATTGAGTGAAAAAGCTGTTTGATGCGAGCGAGTCACTGGAACCACAGAATGACCTGCTCTGCACTCACTCACCTCCATGTTTTGACATTTTCAACAGCATCAGGAGTTTAGCGGCAAACCAGAGGATGGAAGAAGAGAAAATATTATTATTACACTCGTCCAATAGTCATAAATTCAACCAGATCTTTCCCAGCTTCACTGGTGGAGCCGATATTAATGGAAACTAGCTTTTTTGCTCTCACTTTACCAGTTTAACTCAAAACTGAAGCTGATTTTTCAATGAGTTTTGTTGAACTGAACACTGAAAGAATCTGACTAACAGATTGGAGCAGCTTTAATCTATGTTTGTGTCTTGTTTGACGTCTGTTTTCACTCCTACTACCTGCCACACACACACTGAGGCCTGAAGTGATGGACTAACCCTCAGCTTTGTTTCCCCTCTAACTGCAGCCTGTCATCAGGCTTCTTGGTTTACTAATGCTGATCCACGTGCACATTTTCATCCACTGTTGGCTGCATATGAAACGGACATGTAATCACGTTCCTTAATCTGAAAGGATTATTTGGGTCACCGTCATTTCAAATTTGTCTCCTAAATGCTGACAAAATCGGTTGGCTGGGAAGAGATTCACATTTTTGAGAACTGAACAGAATGATTAAAAAAACATACCCTGATATGGAGACACAAATATTTTACTGCCTCTGGATTTGGCTCAATTCTTTGTCCTCACTGACCCCTCCACTGTAGCATCATTTAAACAAAAGGAAATGGAAGTTTTTCCCAACAAATACAAAAGGTTTGAGTGGTTTAAATTATTTTGTTCGTGTATTTGTTTGCATTAAATCGTGACTGTTCTTGCTCCACAATCTAAAAGGACCATCATTATTATACAATCAACTGGACTTCCTATGTGAGTGCCAGTCTGTTTTTCACTTCAGGTATTTGCTTTGAACGCACACACAATACTCACTGGTCTTGTGGTCTCTGTTCAGCGTAGTTCATCTCATGGGCAAATTTTAAAACTGATCTCATCAAAAACATACGAGTGCATCTGCTGCCACATTTAAACCAGTATGTTGATGTTGAAGACGAATTTGTGATTCAAAATTGCAAGAAAATGTAAGTAAGCAGGCTAATATCCATTTACAGTCTCCCTGAGTTGTTTGAGCATGTCCATTGAATCATGCGCTGGTGGTTTGCATGATTAATTATTTTAAATAATCTATTTTCACGTGCATGGCTTGCAAAACTATTCTAGGCCGTGCACGTTGTTTTGTTGCCCACATCATACCCTCCAGACCCCACGTTTATTACTCAATATACTGAAGTTTACTTTTGAAATGAAGATAAACCAATTTAAACTAGTTTTATTGCATCAATATTTATCATAGACAATGTGAACATTTGGGTTTGAAGCCACAGTATGTTCCATTACAGAAGAACTCCCGTGTATTTGTCCAGAACAGCTTCAGAGGAATTGTATTTCCTGAATAAATGCAGTGTGAAAGCTTATTGCTGAAGAACTTGCTGAAAAATAGTTGAAACGAACTAAAAACATGCTGAATTGTAGCTGAACTTGAAGAACATGTCTAAATTAGCAGAAGAAATTGAAAGAAAAAACACATAATTGCTGAATAAGGTTTAGATAAGCAGAAATTAGCACAAAAATTAAGACAT
>JARVGV010000645.1:31128108-31140881 GCA_031762435.1 Hypsolebias longignatus
CCAAAAAGTGGTACTGCACCATTTTTGGCCAAAATTAAAAACGGTCACATCTGAGCCAAAAATGGGTCTAAAAACACAGGGAAAAATCCATAAACAGCTCGCACCTCTCTATAAGTCGCAGGGCATGCAAATTAGGCAAAAAGGTGCGACCTACACACCGGAAATATGGTACTTGCTGTAGCAGCTGGTGAAATATATATATAAAAAAATGATACTGCTTCATCTACAGGTTCAGATTTAACTTCCTGGTAAATGTGTTTCCTCCTAATAGAAGATAAGAAGGAAAATGAAGCAAAGCTGTGGGGAAATCAGATCTCAAAAAGGAAAAACAACTCAGTACAACACTGGTCCATCCAGTGTCCGGAACACCTCACCAGGGAGACGTCCAGGAGGCATCCTAATCAGATGCCCAAGATGCCTCAACTAGTTCCTATCGACATGGAGAAGCAGCGGCTCTACTCCGAGTCCCTCCCAGATGATCGAGCTTCTCACCCTATCTCTACGGGAAAGCCAAGACACCCTGCGGAGAAAACTCATATCAGCCGCTTCTATCTGTGATCTCGTTCTTTCAGTCACAACCCAAAGCTCGTGACCATAGATGAGGGTAGGAAAGTAGATCGACTGGCAAATTGAGAGATTTGCCTTTTGACTCAGCTTTTTTTTTCACCACGACAGACCGGTACAGTGCCCGCTTCACTGCAGACGCCACATCTATCCGCCTAGCGATCTCTCACTCCATTTTTCCCTCATCTGTGAACAAGACCCAGAGATACTAAAACTCCTCCACTTGGGGCAGGACCTCCTCCGCAATCCATAGAAGGGACTCTACTCTTTTCCAGCTCAAGATCATGGCCTCGGATTTGGAGGCACTGATCCTCATCCTGGCCCCTGCACACTCAGCTATGAACCGCTCCAGTGAAAGCTTTAGATCTAGACCTGATGAAGCCAATAGGACCACATCAACTGCAAAAAGCAGAGACGTGATCCTAAGGTCACAATAACGGATCCCCTCAACATTGGTCCAGAGAAGTGGCCATCGATTGAACATTGGCCTAGATTCTAGTCAAAGTTTTCTCAAACATTTATTTACTGGAAAATATAGCAGACAAACAACCTATGTAAAAAACTGGATTCCAAAAATAGTTGGGACACAACTTTTTAACAGTTACAACAACAAAATAATAAGTGTATGTCTTACTAGCAAGTATTTCTGATGACATACAATGTCACAAAGTTATTTATTTATTTATTTTATTTGGTCTACATTTAACCAGGTAAGTCAGTTGAGAACAAATTCTCATTTTCAATGATGACCTGGTCAAGAGCCAGGCAAATGCAGGAGTGGGAGAACACCAGACGGACAACACAAAAACAACTGACAATCAAACATCAAGTTGTAAAGACCATGTGAAATGATATCTTCATGGTACAAGAGAGTAACACCAGAGACTGAGGAGGAAATTACTCAAGGCATGTGCAGCGTTCATCAAGTGAAGCTTTCACAGAGTTTTTAAACAGTGCACATGAGACAAAAGAAGTACGTTTTAGAGTTTGTTGTAGATGGTTACAGTTGTTTGCAGCAAAAAATTGAAATGATGAACAACTAAATGAGGTGCGTGCTTTAGGGATAAAGCATGCATCTTGCTTTCAATCAAAATTTTAAAATAAGGCTGCAGCAGATTAGGAACCATTTAACTTATTTAAAAAATGCTAGCAATTAAAAAAACAAAATTTCAACAATCTAATTAGCAAAAACAATCTGATATGTACCCCAATAAGTAAAACAAAAAATGGATGTGTTAAGACGACGACATATGAAGCATAAAATTATATGCCAGTGGACAATCACTGGCCATGATCTGCCTGATAGCCATTTTGTACACCTTCTAACCCCATAGTCATTTTACAACCAACTATGTAAGTAAAAATAATCCGCAACTTTTGTAAATTTGGATTTAGGACTGTTATGTTTTGAAGTGTTCTCAAAGTAAAAACAGAAGAAAAACTGTGTTTGTATGACTTTTCAAGACATGCAGACACCCAGCAGACTCTTGTCAGACTGAAAAGCAGTGTGTAGGGTAATAATTTTCTGTCCAGAGGTGGTGAGAATGACGGATGGAGCAATGATGGGGGATGGGGAAGAGAGAGCCTGCAGCTGAGCCTCCAAACCCAATGAAATTCTCCACAGCTCCAGTGAAAACACAGAAGGGCGGGGGAGAGTGGTAAGGCTGCTTTAGATGGACACAATGAAAAAATACACAGTTCTGCACTTGTCGAATTGCTAATGCTGCACGGCTGAAAATAAAAGTTCAGAGCGAAAAACTGATAAGCATGACATTTATTAGCAGGATGGAAACTTTTTTCTACTGGCTCTATATTTTACATCAGGATTTTTATGCAACATTTTGCACTATCTGGTCTCTTTATTCTAGTATATTATCATTATGATCTGTTCATAATGTTAGTTCAGTTTGTCATCTTTTTGGAAATAAAAAAAACTATAAATGTTCATGGCTCATCCTGCTTTCCTCCTCAGAGCTTATAAGAAATCTTCATTCGATGAAACGCTTTCTTCAATTAATAAAATGTTGGCAGAGATGTTGCAGATATGAGTTAATGCCTCCTTAGGCCTGTTGAGCTGAGAAATCAATGTAAAATTAGCATTTTGGGGAGGAAAGAAATCTGGTTTTTAGCTTCTTGCTTTTACTGGAAACAGAGGAAATAATTACAGTATTTGATGATTTCAATGTGTGGAAAACTCAATGGATAGGACATGGACATGATTCAACCTTTTTTGTTGTCAATGGATAGGGTTATGTAAATTTTTAAGATGAAAATCTGCCTACTTCGGTCAAACAAACCTCAAGATGAGTTGTTCATGGGTTTTCCAGTAGGGCTGAACAATTAACTGCATTTGCAGTAATACTGCAATATGATAAAAACAAGATTTTTTTTATCGCAAAGGCTGCAATGTGAATGGTCACATGATCTACCGGTAGTTGCGTCATGTGCGAGTGAGCATAGCGCAGGAGAAGTCAACTCTGCGCTTTAACCAGTTGCACAATGGCATCAGGTTCAACAGAAGATCTGAAAGTTTGGTACCAAAGAACAGCAGCACGTCCATTGTTTGGAATTATTTTGGCAATAAAAAAGAAGAAGCTGCACAACGACATGCATTGGGCAGAACCTGCCTTAATGCTGTTGCTACCTCTCAAAGTAACACCACAAATCTTTATCAACACTTAAAAAAAAAAAAAACACCACAAAGCCACTTATGATAGTTGCATGATTAGGATGCCAACGATCAGTGCTTCAACTTCAAGTAAGCAAAGTAGCAGGTGACAGGGATCACTGACCGAACTGTTTGAAGGTATTACTCAGACGAACATAACTCAAAACGGCACGTGGAAATAACTCGAGCAGTAACAGAGTTCATAGTGAAAGACATGATGACCATTATATAGTGGCCAAGCCTGGGTTTACGGCTTTGGTAAACACAATTAATAAATAATAAAATTAATAATAATAATGATAATAAGCGGTACAGAATGCCCTCGTGCACACATTTTAGCCCAGTTGCTATCAAACAATGCAGAAACAAATGCAGCGGAGCTGAAAACAGTGGAGTTTTTTGCAACTGAAACAAACTTATTTATTGCTTGTGTTTGTTGAAAAATACACGAGAAGACAATGAAAAATAACTGCATATTAAATTGTAATAGCAAGCTTGAGGTAAAAACAAATTGCAGTTGGAATATTTTTCTAAATTGTTCAGCCCTAATAGACACATATCCTTTTTGCTTACTTTCATCATGGGGAAAACAAAAAACAAACTAGAAATGTATTTTATGTAGCTGCTGGTTTCTTCAAATCTAAAACACTAAGAGCCAGTTTCTCAGATGGAAATTAAAAGCATGGATATCAGTGTTGCCCACAAACTCCTATCTTCAGATCCATTCCATGTTTTTTTTTAATGTAATCTTAAAGAACGTGGGAGAAAGTCTGGAGAGATGGAGGTGTGCTGCTCTAGGGAGAAAAAGAATCAGTCTGTAGAAACAAGACAAATGTGTGGGAATAAGAGCATGGTGGAAAAGTTGAAGCTGTAAATAATATGGATGTTGAAGATGGATGAGTTCAGAGGCCTGGGGTCGACCATTCAAAGGACCAAGCAGTGAACAAGGTAAAGCAGAGAGTGCAGACAGGATGGAGACACGTGTTTGGGTGGAGAGTGACAGAAGAACACCTAGGAGAGTGAAAAGGAAAGTTCACAACATGGCAGGAACTGCTGTGGTTGAAGGTGTCCGAAATAAAGATGTTGAGGTTTTCACTGGAACTGACTAAAATAGAAAGGTTAGAAATTAGTGGATCGGAGGTACAGCTCAGGTACCAGTGCCACTGGACTGGCAGACTGAGGTGGTGATTCTCCTCTTCAAAAAGGGGGGCCGGAGGGTGTGCTCCAATTTCAGGGGCATCACTCTCCTTAACCTCCCTGGTAAGGTCTATTCAGGGGTACTGGAGAAGCAAGTCTGATCGTTGGTCGAACCTCAGATCCAGGAGGAACAATGTGGATTTCAACCTGGCTGTACACTGGACCAGCTCTTTACCCTCACTAGGGTCTTGAGGGATCATGGGAGTTTTCCCATCCAGTCTATATGTGTATTATGGACTTGGAGAATGTGTTCGACTCCCCCTAGCTGGACCCTCCTTTAGAGATTGTGTTCGACTATTGGGGGCTGTTGCTATGAGCTGTTCGGTCTCTATTGAAGCGGAGCAAGAGTTTGGTTCACATTGCCCGTATTAAGACGGACCCCTTCAGGGTGGGAGTTGGACTCCACCAGCACTGCCCATTGTCAACAACTCTGTTCATAACTTTTATGGACAGAATTTTTGGTGTAGCCAGGAGGAGGAGAGATGCTGATCCTTCCCTGCTATTTGTGGATGATGTGAGATGAGGTTCTGCCTCATCTGGAACCGTTCAAGTATCTCAGGGTTTTGCTCACGAGTGAGGGAAGAATAGTGTGAGAATGACAGACGGATTGATGCAGCGTCTGCAGTATCCAAGACTCTGTGCCGGTCCATTGTGGTGAAGAGGGAGCTGAGCTGTAAGGTAAAGCTCTCCATTTACCGGTCAGTCTATGTTCCTACCTTCAACTTTGGCAACAAACTCTGGGTAGTGAGAGAAAGAACGAGATCACAGGTAAAGGTGGTTGAAATGAGTTTCCTCCGCAGGGTAGCTGGACTCTCCTTTAGAGAGACAGGGTTAGAAGTCCAGTTATCTGTGAGAGACTCAGAGTAAGACCACTGCTCCTCCACATCGAGAGGAGCCAGTTGAGGTGTTCGGGCACTTGTAAAGATGCTTCCTGTCCAACTGGGAGGAGACCCTGGACATGCTGGAGAGACTGGGAACTCCTTGGAATCCTCCCAGAAGAGATGGAAGAGGAAACTGTGGAAAGAGGTGTCTGGACCTTCCTGCTGAAGCTGCTGTCCCACGACCCGACTTCAGAACAAGAGGATGGATGCATGGTAATGAATATATTTATTAAATTAGCTTAGAATGACAATAAAACATCAGTTTAGAAATGTTTACCTTTGACTGATGCAGTTTAAACATATCTGTATGTAATGTTTTGTTAGATTTTTTTTTTTACAGAAACGTAAAATAAACTTAATAAATTTAAATGTAATTATTTATTCACAGCAGTGAGTTAAATAAATGGATATAATAAGCTAAAGTCAAGACGCTTGTTTGACGTCACTCCAAGGTTCGTAGCTTTACTTCCATCACGTTTAAAGACATGTTGGTGGTTTGTTATTCATGCACGAGCAAATCTATTGCTGTATTGTTAATGTTGTCATCATCCTTAGTTTGTAGCCAGGTCTCTCTTGTAAATGAGTCCTCGAGCCTCAATGAGACTAACCTGCCTAAATAAAGGTTGAATGAAAAAAAACACACCACCAGTCTGACACGAGTGAAAAATCTCTGTGATGATTAATCTCTGTGATAAAACCACACTCACCGCCCATGCTCGCAGTTTTGTTCAGGTATAAAAGTAAATTAGTTTCCCCGGTTTCAGAAAAATCGAGATAGAAAAATCATTTGCACTTCCGCGTCTTTCTTCTTCTACAGTTTTTAATAGCGCTCAGTATTTTAGGCGCTGCATTGCTGCCACCTGCTGGTGACACTCAAGTACTACATTTGCTCTCAGACAAAATGTAAAGCTCTGGGATCTTCAAAAAAATGAGACAGTGTTAAGCGTTTTTAATCTTTACAGTGACATAAATCCTGTATAAACCAAATGAAAATAGAGTAGTTTGTTGTAGGACAAAATACTGTATAACAAATAAAAAAGTGCTGCAAGCATTTGCACACCCTAAAGCTAATACTTTGAAGAGTATTATGGTTGAACTGCTACCTTCAGTTTTCAGGAGCACACCAGCCCTCAATAAAAGTGATTTTAAACAATCTAAAATAAATTCACGGTACGAATTTTCTTTAATTTACTTAGTGTCAAAAGTATCTCATGATTAAAAATAAAAAATCACTGTAGCCGTATATAGTTGAAGCGTCCTCTGGTTAAATCACAGTGCTTCAACAAAATGTGTGCACATGTATAGCACTGGTTAATGTTTTTTCTTTAATCCTTAGTTTTGTTAGTCAGCTGAATTGCACATGATTTGTCACATTGAAGTGTGAATATTTTAAGACTGTTTCATAGTATATTACATTACAAAACTCTGTCGTTTGAACAGGTGTGTAAAGTTCTTTATATCCACATTAGATCTTTAATTTCAGTGAGTTGTTCTTTCCATAATGTCATTACAATTCTACCAAGTCCATTACTTAGCAGACCGTCAGTGATCACACCAGCATGCTTCCTTACTGTAAGACTCCTGTACAAATACAGTACTGTACTTCCTTTTGACAATCTTGCCTCACCTCCTGATCACACAGCTGTTGTTACTGTCTATTCTTTGAAAAGTGCCTCTGGCATTTTCAGGGACAACCACTTCAATCTGTTTGTTTTTGGCAAGTTTGTTTAACTAATTCTTCAATACCTCTAATGCATCTATTGTTGGTAATGCAAATTAAAAAGACTCAGCATATTTTAGCCATTTCTAAATGACCACCAAACTTTTCCACCTTGTTGTCTACTGAAGAACTGAACAGCAAATTGTCTTCTATTCACACATGATGCAACTTTGTGAATGCTTTGTTCCACATACTTTGTGATCTTATTCATGCCACCGTGACTGTCTAATTACATACAAAGTATTAACGATAGTAAAAACAAACAATCAAAATAAAACTTTGAAACCAAGCCATAAATCAAACTACTAAATAAAAGATGCACAAAGAACCTCCTTCCTTGTGGTTTTATGGCATCTGACCCTTTTTCAAACTAAATTTAAAGCTTCGGATTTTCCAAACTTGATCAAAAATAGAAAGTATGTGTGTGAGAGAAAAACTTTGTAAGGTCATTCCAAACAACTTTTACAAAACACACTAATAATAATAACAACAACAACAACAGTAAAAAAGCGACATCAAATATTAAAAAAAATCCCCAAATTAGTCCTAAAACCTTTGTAAAATATTTATTTGAATTCAGTTTGTTTACATTTGTTAATAAAATATATCCAAAAAATAATTGCATTTAATATATTTTTTTACAAAACAATTTTTTTTTTCAGATAAATGTCACAAAGAAGTGAAGTTTTCTGTATTTTCCCTTTAAATGTCACACGAGTGCATGAGCAGGTTTCATGGCAGACGTTACAGTAAAAAGATGCAGATTCTGATTCAATGGGAACACCAGAACCAGTACTCTCTGCTTCACAATGTACTCTACAGTCTACCTGCCCAGACAATGGCACATACAGGTGCAAAGTGCATGTCTGAAGATCCAGACTGGGAATTAAAGGGTTGTTTGCACAATGGTTTGGCACCAGCACGTTGGAAACTTTTTTTTTTTTTTGAGTGGTGTACTTCCTGGAGCAGAGGACTTCCTGTTTCCTTGCTGTGTCAGTAAAACTTACTGCACCCTCAGAAAGTCCCTCAAGCAACAACTTCCCACCTCACTGACAGGCAGGAAAATGTTCTAGATTAATCACTAATTAATTAAATATGTAAAAGTACCACCCGTTACACACGGACAAATACTGCATGTGTTGAATTAATGACAAGATCTCAAATAAAACCAGAGAAATTAAAAAAAAAAAAAGACTGTTTCAGAGCTGAAATACTTGCACCATAACCAGCAGGTTACTTATCTGTCACATCTCAGCATGATAAAGGTTTAAAAACCTCCTAACTCAAACAGTATTGTAAGCTGAGAAAGGATTTCAGGCCTTGTGCATCATAATAAAAACTCCAGCTGTTGGCATTAAAAAAAATTGACTCAAGAGTTTAAAATAGAGCCCAATCAAAATATTGGTAAGGCCGATATTTTAGACAGATATAGGCATTTGGAGACATATCGGTATCCGTGATAATCGTCCCATCATGCACCGATATAAACACTTCTAAATTTCACTCCTAAATGCTGGGAACGAGCCGTGTCGTTACATGTAATAGGTGTAATTGTACAATGTATCCAGCAGAGGGCGCACAAGGACAATTTTCAAGTCATGGCTGTTCACTTTAACTTTCACCTTTAGCGCAGACGAAGCAGCGAGCAATACTGTGTATCATATTTTACTGAACACAGCATGGTAAGTTTATTTTAAATGATCTGTAAAATAAAACAAATCAACAATAAAAAACTCTCTTCAATCCTTCAACCTGCTGGTCATTAGCTACGTGCCTCTCAAGTCAGCACGCTAATGTTTAGATAATCTATCGTAGGCTATTGCCTTGTAGGTTTAAAAGTAGTTGTTTTCTTAGATTAGTGAGGCTGGACAAAGCTCAAAAAAATTCAGTCATTATATCAGTTATCGACTTCAGCATTCAGTTCCCAATATCTTATCAGCGATAGCCAAAATGTCCATATCTGTCGGGCTCTAGTTTAAAAGCAGTTTGTAGTTGTGAGAAAGATGTCCAGTGATTACTTCACTGAATGTTGTGTTTGAGGTTCTTCAGCAGAGGAGTGGGAGTCTTTGTAGAACTCAAGGTCACGTTGGTCTCCTCAGACTAAAAAAAAAAACATGATGTCATTAAAAAAAAGTGCTTTCTGCTCGTTCGGTGACGCTCCACTAAAAGACAAGCAGCAGAATCCTCTCTGTGCGTCTGAACGATGTCTCCTCGTGGCCACAGGACGGTGCTGGCGCCGCGCGTGCGCACGTGTCGGTGTCACCACTGTATGTGTAAGTGGGGGTGCTGGTGAAGTTGACAAACTAACTCCTCTTCTGTTGGCTCTTGGATCTGCTCTCTGACGGAAACAAGAACAAAGCAAAGAGATGAGAAACAGCAGAACATAGCGTGAGCACGGATGGTTCTGAGACGTCCACCAGACGTTAGCGTTGACCCACTTGAACATGAACTGAACAGAAGTTTCATATCTGATCTTCTCCACGTCTGTAACAGAGCAGCTGTGACTGCGGTCCCACTTGTAGATGAAGTTCTGTTAAGACGACAAGAACCAGTCACCTTCTGCTTCTGCACATTCAACATTCAGCTCTTTATTAAGGCAAAAGCACCACAACAAGTCTGATCAGCAACAGTTCACCCGTCATCCTCCTTTTTCCCTTTAAAATGATTGATCGGTGCTAATTATTCTCTAATTGCCACACCTTGAATCGGTTATTTTAGAACAAACCAGTAAAACAACCAATCAGCTTAGGTGTTAAAATCTTTTTAAAGATACAAAAGAGCACGTTAGAAACAACTACTGTACATGTACTGCTGAAATATTCCGTACAGCAATGGAGGCGTGGTGCTCGGATGCATCAGGCTTTCCTAACAGATCAGGTACAAGCTGAACATTCACGAGCACCAAAACAAACATGAAGGAAGTAAGTTAACCTGCAGGAGTCCTGCCTCATTGATCTGTACAGGATTATTTAAACAAATAAGCCAAAATGCAGAGTGTTAAATTAGCATGTGAAACTGTAGTTACAGTGTGATGAGCAGGACTTAATCTGAGCCGGATTCTGCCAGAACCGGATCCTGGAACTCTTATTTTAACAGGGTGCGTTCCAGTAACTGTTTGATTGGATCTGGTCACTCTCAGGATTATTAATAATAAAGTTATGAACAAATTTGGTTGCCTCGAACGAATAAAACCTATGTTGGAATCTGAAAATGATTACATAATTTTAAACACAACAGCCACAAGCTTCCTAATATCACATACCCCCTTTAAAAAAAAATCTCCGCCCCTAAAAGTTCATCATGGGCAATTAAAAACACAAAAATATAATTACGCAGCACAAGTAAATTGCAAATCCGTTTTACAGTTTAAGTGGGTCATTAATAAAAATGTTGATTATTTCTTAAAAATACGAGAGAAATGTTTGGTGGGTAATCACGTTACGAAACATTACATAACAAAACACTGGTGCAAGTTTGTTTTTATGAGCGCAATCAAAATGTTGAAAAGACAGTCCAATTTACTTTCATTAAAAAAAAGTCTTCTCATTATACAACTACCGGTAAACAACTGAGAACTGAAGCATGTGAAGGTAGTGGCAATGGAAACAGTACTCGACACAGTGGGTACGACGCTTGAGAGAAGTGAGGTGTGCTCTACTCACACAAGGGGAGCTGTTGGTCAGGCTACTGCTTGTGGAGCCAGTTAACTCTAAAATAGTTATTGAATCAATTGTTTACTTATGTAGATAAAACTAGACGTTAAACAACCGTTAAAATACACCAGAATGCAGGAAATGGCATCTACGGTACTTTATTCTAAATTTTCTGGGGGAGAACCTCTCCCCACCCCACCCCCACACACACACTATTTGTGTTCTGGCATAATTTGTTTTACAAATTAAGCACTGGTGATGAAGAAAACGATTGAACACGTGTCTTGTTCAGAGTGTTGCACCTGAACAAAACATGACTACTTGAAAATGTCTTTTAGACAGACGAGACCAAAGTGAAGATGTTTGGTCATAAACTAACGTATCTGATTAAAAATTAAAAATAAAAGCCTAGCAATGCAAACGCAAGCAGCTGTTAGGCACAGAGGTGTGAGAGCAATGGTATGGGCTTGCCTCGCAGCCACAGGACCTGGACACCTGGGTGTTCTCGAGTTAACTGTGAGATTGTATGCTGATGATTTGCTGGAATAGTTCAGCAAATCTTCAACAGAACGGCTGAAAAAGAAAAGACTCAAGGTGCAGTAATGGTCCGGTCAAAAGTCAGACTTCAGCTTGAATGGACTGAGTCAAGAGTCCAAACTTCTCTACACGTCTGAGGAACTGATAACATTATACAAAAGAGGATTACTGAGAGTTATTGTTGCTAAAGGTGGTTCCACGAGCCACTGAATCATGAGAAGAGCTGAATTTTTCACACACCGTTTCTGCATTTGACAGAGTTTTAATTTAATAAATATCAAATGTATTAAAGCATTAATGTTGTCTTACTGATCTGGGACTCACCTCACTGTAAGGACCAGACAGTGTGTGTTTATTTTATACATATAACCAGTGGTGTAGTCTATGTAATACAAGGGTATACGGAGTACACCTACTAGAAAAACCTAAGAATTTCAGTATAACCACTTTAAAGTGTCCAATGATACATGACATGTCACTAGGCACGTGTCATTGATATGTTAAACAGGAGTTAAATGCTTCTGTAGTAATCTATTGGTATGCAGCACTTGTTTATTACATTTGCTTATCCAGTGAATTATTATGTAATTAATACTTCTGTACTTACTACTTAATACTGGAACGTTTTGCTTTGATTCTGTTTTATGAATTCTAAAACATGTTTTAATACAAAACTGTTGTACATAGTTTGCTGTTCATTCAAATATAAGCATCAGAGAAATTTGGAAATGTTCAATATGCTTAATAATCTAAATAAATTGATGAGTACATTGTACTGACCAGTGTACTTTGGTTTCTAAGCACAGTATACGGGCCGACCACGGTAATGTTAGCTTTACTTTGGACGTTGGAAATTCGCATCCTGTGGCTTCAGCGGTGTCCAACGTAATACTAACTTTACCACAGTTCAACCACAACAAAAATGTAGACTATATAGCTGCATCAGCAGCATGACCTGGCAACTAAAACCCTTCACTGTGCAACAGTTTCCAGCAGTGACACGTTCAACTCCATGTTGGAGCTCTAAGTATCCAAAGTTCATGAGTGAGCTCACCTCTAAGATCAGCGCCACGAACAAGTTGACCCACATGACTGAGGAGGTGAGCCACCAACATACAAAGTAGATCTTGGACCATCTGAGAGAGAAAAACAAATAACTGTCAGCATCACAACCAAATCACCAACAGATGTGCTTGTTAATGGTTTCCATACTCTGTTGTGTATCGGCTGTAGGCGTCGATGAAGGCCTGCCAGTTGTTGACGATCATCACGTCATAGAGCAAAATAATTGCAGCCTGAGCAGAGAAAGGATGTAAACAGCAGATCCTGTTCCGTCTTTGATTTGAGTTGCAACGTTCTAATCATCTCAAGTCTAGAAGTAAAACACCTGTCTCGTTCCTACAGGAACTCCCTGACCTACACAAGGTGAGACCAGTAACAATTGACCACACCTGTAAGAACAGGGTGTGCACGCCGCACGCTGCACTTCAATGGAAATTTAATCAAGCTATCAATTTTCAAACAAAATCTAAAACTGGTTAAATTAATATTGT
>JARVGV010000645.1:31238095-31248775 GCA_031762435.1 Hypsolebias longignatus
GGGTGGAAAAGGTGAAACACCCACACCTGCCTCCACCCTCATTTGCCCCACTCTGAGCCCTTGAGCAAGGCCCTTAAGCTCCATCATCTGCTCCCAAAAACAGGTCTCTCTTAAAAATGAGTTATCGTGACTCATTGAGACTACCTGTATAAATACATTTTAAAACATGCTTGCTGAGAGGCAGCAGCTCTACCAACTGCGCCACCGTGCTGCACTCGTTCCACGTGTGAAATTAAGGATTTTCTTTACTTCACAATAGGATATTTTTGTCGCTGTTGTCCATTGTTGTCGTCATTCTTTGTTTAAACCAGGTCTCTCTTGTAAATTAGTCCTTGAGGCTCAATGGGATTAACCTGCCTAAATAAAGGTTGAATTAATTTTTTATTATCTAATTCAAGATGGACACCACATCAAATAAACCTTAGCAACACTAAATTGATCGAATCTTGTCAGTTTTACAGATATTGAGGTAAATTTGGTGTGGTAGTAGCTTAGGATCATCCTGAATACTTATTCTGAGAGGTTGCACATGTCTACATTAGCATGTGTTGACCAAAATGGATTAAATTGGTCCTTTCTCAGCATGAGATGATTTACCTTTAAGACCTTTAATTTTAGTTTTAGGTGTTGCTGCTTTAAGTTGTAAAGTAGTTTGATGATTGATTGTGGGATTAGGAAGACTTTATGAATATTATTTAACAATTTGGAAAGTTATCGATTGGACCTTCATTCAAGATATGCATATTAAATTTCCTAAAATGCTTGTTTTTTAAGTTATTTCTCAGCGTCCTCAGCCAAAATTTGACGTTTGACCTTATTTTGAACGTGGTTTTGACGTCATTTTGAAACGATGCCAAATAAAAAGACCTGCGTGATAGAGTTCCAGTGCCTGAAGCCGTTTCCGGGATCGCCCAGGCCAACATGCTTTTGTTCGTAATTACTGTTTGATTAAGCATGCTGGGCAGCTCCCAGGGTCCAGCCGGCCGGCCACTGATTCTTTACAGGGAATGTCTGTGACCTCAGTCAATTAGTCAGGTCTTTTTGCTTTACACTCTGACCCTCTGCAGAGACAACTGTGGTTATATCCATAACAGCTGCCTCAATAAGAAATACTTTGTCTCCCACTTATGCCTAAGTGTCTTAACGTCTACTGCTTCAACCACAGCCAACACCGCTCCCTCTCTCCACATAAAGACAACGCCATAATCTTACAGCGCTTGTGAAGCCTTGTTATAGAGTTCTCTAAAGGCGCTGGGGGTTTACGAGGCAGAGGAGGACAGTTATTAGACTGTAGGGACTTGAAGGAAAAGGAGAGAAGACCGAGAGAGAAAGAGAGCATCAAGTTGATAGGACCATTTGTTTCTTGGCATGTTTTGTTTGTTAATCCAAAAGTCTTAGTTTCTAGTGAATTAAAGTGCAACACTTGCCTGGTAAATGGCATAACATCTGGGCACAAGATGTGGGGCTCGACTGCGGTAAGGTAGTTGAGTCAAAGGCATGTTGTTGGTTCTTTTAAGAGTTAAATTGAAGTCAGATTGTATGATTCTACGCCTGACAGTCAGGATTTATCTTGACTGACAGACATTCTCGTAGAGAGTAATCTGAAGTGTGTTAAGAGTGCACCTCAGAGATTTTTATTTTATGTTTAGAATTCTCAATAAAAACATATATGCTGTTTTTAATAGTTTTTATGTGCCTGCGAAAGTTACACATTAAAGGAAATGATCAAATGTGCAATAACTTTGTTTTGCACAGTAAAATAATGAAAGCTCAACAGTGGAGGCATTGCAAAAATATTTACCTGTACTTAAATTCTTATTTGAAAAATCACATTTATGTATACTGTATATATATACATATAAATATATACTGTATATATATATGTATATGCAGGCGGTCCCCGACCTACGGCGCCATCGACCTATGGCGCTCCGTACTTACGGCTCCGCCCCAGTGACATCATTGCACCATACGTTGCCTTTTTTATGCAGCATTTTACATTTTTTTGTTTTTTTTTTAGGGTATTTTGTTAACTAACTGCTTGGAAACACATTACAACACATTAAAACGGCCGTTCGAAGTTGTTTGACATTGAAAAAATGTGTTTAAAAAGACGTTACCGATCGCCGTTTTAGTTTCGGTTTCGATTTACGGCCGTAAATGCGGACATACGGCGCCATGTGTGTTCGGCTCCGACCTACGGCAGAATCGACTTACGAACGGTCCTTAGGTCCGGAATCCGTTCGTAGGTCGAAGACTACCTGTATTTTAAAACCAGTGTCAGAATAAGACATTATTTTGATATTTAAAGGGGAACCAAAAACTAGACCACCATAGATGCAAAGACTGCAGTAGATTTTATAAAAACGGGAATTCTTTACCAAACCCTAAACTTAATTCAGCTCTGTGCTAAATTTGTAAACTTACTTACAAGCACCTATAGAAGTTTGAGCTCCTTCTGTCTGAATTTTACTAGAGACCAATAAATTATTAACAAGAGATCAGTATTTTTTTTTAAAGTTTTGGGTGATTTGAGAGTAATTTGAGGTCAATGTTTAGTGTTTATGTATGTGACTCTTATTGTGAAGGACTAAAATGAATAAACTGCACCAGGGTTAGGAAACTATTGTGTTGCTTTTTTTGTAGTTTGCCCTAGAAAGTTATATCTAGAACATTTTGTAAAATTATTATTAAAAATGTAACAATATAAATATATCCTAGTAATAAAAAAAAAATTAGGTAATAAAAACATACATTAAAATATTAATAAAATGTGTTTACATTATAATCCTGGACAAAAAGGGGCGGATGTTTAACACTTTTATGTCTGCCATCTATGTCCACAGGAACTGTACACCGAATAAAAAATGTGATACTGGGACTGTTCTTTCCATGGGATTCGATGTCTCGTAAAATGCCACTCGAAAACCCCCATTAGTTCATTTCCCTCGTGGTTAATTAACATCTGGTCTTGACCTTTCCAGTGGATAGGTGCAACATTATCTTGAAAGTCAAGGTTACAAAACTATGCATCAAAGCAGACTGATTACTGATCAGCAGAGTGAAGAGGAGAGGCGTTGGCAAAAAGTTGCATCTCAAGTGACTCAGGTGGCAATCAGAAATGAAAAACAAACAAACAAACAATTGAATAAATAAATAAATTTAAACTGTAGAAATGACCGCATAAAAATTAAAAGTTTTTTTTTAATCACAAATATTAAAGCAAACGCCGCACATAGAGACTTGCCTTTAAGAACCTCTAAAATTATCATCATAATATAATACATAAAACTGACAGTCCTGAAACTTAAAATACATAAATGGAATGTTACATTTAGAGGGTTTTTAATCCTAATCCTTCAAATTTTACACATAAACAAACAATCTAAATTTAGTGCTGGGAAGATGTATAAGTCTGTTTTAGCCAAAACAACTGACTTAAAAGTTAGAAAGAATGGTTTGATTCAAAGATCATTTGATTTACTTTTAGTTCACTAATGGGTTCTAAATGGTTACAAGTGGCTGTCAGGTAAATAATGAACACCTGAGAGAAAAGTGATGGCATCAGGAGGGGAAGGGGTGCGTTATCAGGCAGTTGCTGGACTGGACTGAAGCTCTTGTGACAACAAATTTTCACAACAAATACTAATGCATTTTTGGAAATTTAACATTAATAAGGTCTAACAATAACAATAATAATAATAATAATAATAATAATAATAATAATAATAATAATAATAATAATAATAATAATGCAGTTGAGATGAACAGTTGATGAATTATTCACATGTGCAGTTCCAGGAAGTGATGTCAAAGGGGAATGCTTGTATGTAAACAGAGAAATGCTACGATGGCTAACAACACAGACATTAGAGAAGAATTGGATGCTTCTTTAGATGATTTTGACTCACTATCAGAGAGATGAAGAAGAGTCTGAGTTCAGATAAAATTATTTCAATAAACAAAGACCAGGAAGTTCCCCTTTTTAAAGAGTTAGCCTTTGATGTCACTTCCTGCTTCACCTTTTTTTAAATATTTATCCATTTCAATAAAAAAAAAAAAATGCATAGAAAAAAACAGTTTACAAAACCACATGAAATATAAAACAATACATGAAATGAAAGGAAGCAGAAGAAGAAAATATCTTATAACATCTGCCCCTACCTCAAACAAAATTAATTCAGACAATCAATTAGATACAGAAAAAAAAAATAACAATGTGTAGCTTATCACTTTTACCATATATATAGTAATTTGGATATAAACCAATTTATAGATATTTTTTTAGAAATTTAGTTTTAATCATTTTCTTAAACATAGACATTGGCTTTATGGCTTTAATCTCAACTTCTAAACTGTTCCACAGGCCTATTCCCTGGATTAAAGTTTTAACAAAAAGCGTTTAGATATTTGAGGGTAATGTGTTATTCTGAGCTTTATACAATACCAAGATATATAAGCTGAGCTTTCATCCACAGGCCTGTTAGGTTTGTTTTTTTTTCTTCACGCAAAGAGAATTGCCAATAAATATTGCTGAAGAGGAAAAAAATGCAGGTATTACTGACAAACTAGCATGATGCAATGGTAAAAGTAGGTGCAATGACATTTAATCATCTGAAATGTAGAGCAGATATTGTCCAGCAGGGTTGTAAGATTTGACGGTCTGAAAAATAAATCTATTGTTTAAAGGGCATAGAAAATAAAAAATCAAATAGAAGCAGCAAGCTGCTTAAACAGTTATTATACATATTACAACGTGCTGCTACCAAGACAATACGCTAACTTTATCTCTGTGGTATCTCACTCACACAAAGACATGCACACAGATGCTGGTGCTTCATAACCTGAATTTCATGATTAAAAAAGAAAAGAAAAGAACAAAGCACTGGCATCTGTTCAAGTCATATTCGTGTGGTGGCAAATTTAGTCTTTGAATATTGTCCCAAAGTGTAACTAAAATGTCACAACTCAGAGAAGTGAAACTAAAGAATGAAGCTGGTTCAGTGTTGTGTCTGTCAGCTGTGCTGCTGACAGGCTGCAGCGCTGTAATGTGAAACTGTCTGCTGGACGACGGCACGCCTGGTATCAACACCCTCACTAGTATTAGTCATCAGAGCTTAGTATCCAAGTTGACAGTGACACTAATAAATACTTTACAATATTAATTAAAAAATGTATGTGACTCTTAAATAACTTCTCCAATTGTTAGTTTTATGAAAGTCCCTCATGTTCCCATTTACCCATCAGGTTGTTTTGAGCACTTTTCTTTTGCTTGTCTCACAAACAAATAATAGATTAATAATAATAGAATAATAACCTGCCGTTTGTTGTAAAAAAGCAGTTTTGTGGTTCATCAGATTATACAGTAGTCCCTCGTTTATCACGTGTGTTAGAGGCAACACCCACACGCAATAACTGAAAAACCACCAAGTAGGGATTCAATAGTTCAAGTTCAAGTAAACTTTATTGTCATTACCATCTCAGGTGGTACATGAAAAGGAACAAAATTATGTACACAAGTAGTAGTAGTAGAAAGTAGTAGTTTATTGTAGTATTTATATACAGGTATTTATTAAGGTGTTTTAAACAACAGAGCTCTGAACCTTCGACCATGCGTGTCTGCTCGTAGGTTCACGTGGGTGGGCTACCAGCTCTCATGATTCACCGATGGGTCTGAAAGTCTGGTTCTGCTCTGGGGCGCAGATCAGATCAGAACTTTTCTGTACCTCTGTGTTTTTTTATTATTTTTTAACAGAATGAAACAGGGCTTCTGGGGGTGGGGGTGGGAGGGGGGGCTGTTGCCCTCTGGGAAATGTAGTCAGTGTGAGTGGGAATTGCATGGAAGCTTACAGAGTGAAAACTACAAAATGATGGCACCAGTCCGATATATTTTACTTTGTCATTAACTTTTTACTGTATCCAGTACTGTCTCAATCATGTGAGTATTTTTTTTTATTTTTTAATTGTCCAGTATTATATATTATGGTCTGTACAGTCACAAACCGCGATACAGGGAGTCTGTGAAAGTTAAGCCACGAAGTAGAGAGGGACTACTGTATTTTTTAAAAACTATAAATTACAGTCTAACAAAGTTAAGTCAGGTCCTCTGGATGGATTAAAAAAAAAACTTGTTGAAATGTTTGATCTTTAATCCAAAAGACTTCATCATGTGAGAAGCTGCAGTAAACTCAATCAAAAATAGCCCCTTCTCACAGTGGATCAACCAGTTTGTTGTTGTTGTTATTGTGCATGCATCAGGATATAAATGATAGGTTTTTGTATTTGATTGTAAACTGACAGTATACATGAGTTATTCAGATGCGTCTTTGGATCTTTAAAATAGGAACAGGCAGTGATGAGTCAATAAAACGTACAAATCCAAAGAACGAATGCTGCTGTTGTTTGAAGAAGTGACTGTTTTTTGTTGTTGTTTGTTTTCAGCACCTGCTAGTAACACGTTGATGACAGGATGACCAAGTATTGCACCAAACTGCATGCTCGCCATCACAGTGCTTTTCCAGACGAGGTTTTATTTTCAACACAACACACATCCCTTGAAGTAATCGCTTGAAGTACGTTTCTACCATTGTGCTTTTATTTTGAAAGGATGAGAAAGTAGAAACTACTGTCACAGGTGAGCTACAACGTTACCGCCAGTAAAAATCAAGGAACATAAACATTTCTGGCTAGTGTAATTAATGTTTTTGTCAAAGGAACAAGATAAATTCATATTTATATTTATTTCCTCTCACATGTGTAGAACTGCTTTTCTTCCAGACAGATGAAAATTCAAATAGCTCCGTGCAACTCAGAGCTTTTGTTGTTGAGCTCAGGTCGTTGTTGTGCTGACGTTTATTGTGCTGCGAAAGGATGAAATAAGCACTTATATGAAAAGCCTGAACATCTGCAGCTTGGTTTGTGTGTGTGTGTGTGTGTGGGGGGGGGGGGGGTAGCAAATATGAAAGCACTTTTGCTTGAATTGTTCATTCACACATATAACAGCTCCAAACTTCCCTGCAGCTCTGAACAGAAAACCAGCTGATGATTTATGAATGAATGAACGAACAAATGAACAAACAAACAAACAAACAAACAAAAAGAAGTATTCCCAACACAGCTATATAATTTGTTCTTTAATCTCCTGATAAAAAGCACAGGGACGCTGCCTTCTCAATAGCAGGCGGCAGGAGGTGAGTTCGACTGACAAAAACAATTTTGATTTAAATCCTTCCTGTTTTCATTATTGCTGAATTTGGCATATACCTCACTTCATTGTTGTCTGCATGTCGTCTTATGGATTTCTCGTAAATTATATAGATTCTTTTGTGACTATGAGCGTACAGGGAAGTCGTAAGGATTCTTCACAAACACTGCTTCAAATTTATTTTATGTCCTGTAAGCCAATGCTAAGGTCTCCCCTTTCTCCTCCCACGCTTCGCTCGCTGAGCCCGAAATACACGGAAACAACAGAGCTGGAAAATATGGTTCACTTCAAGGACTTGGATATTAAAAGGACCCGGTTCTCTTGAGTCACTTGAGTCATTCACCCAATAAACTTGAGTCTGACACGTGTGATTTAGATATGTGAACTAAGAGAACCAACAACTGGGCTCACAGTTATAATATATATCTAATATATATACAGTATATTATAATATACAGGCAGTCCCCGAGTTACGAACGAGATCCGTTCGTAACTCGATTTGCCGTAAGTCGGAGCGCCGGCCACATGGCTGCCTTAACTCCGGATTTTCGGCTGTAATTCGAAACTGAAACCACATGGCGGCCATAACGTCTTTTTAAACATGTTTTTTTTCAATGTAAAACAACAACAGCGCACTTAGAACGCCGTTTTAATGTGTTTCCAAGCAGTTAGCTAACAAAATACCCTCAAAAAAATCACACAAAAAAAAACATAAAATGCTGTATAAAAAAGACAACGTAAGGTGTGATGACGTCACTGGGGGCGGCGCCGTAAGTCTGAAATGCCGTAATATTGTATACTGTTGATATTCAGACTCAATTTTCACACAAACACAGCAAACAGTGCTGGAATCTCACAGGGACGCTCTGGAGAAGTGCAACACGAGAACTAATGTCCACAGCGTTTGTCCCACAGCAGAGTCATTCCATCTTGTTGAGTGAGACAGCTGCTGAAAGTAGCCAAACATCTCCCAAAGCTGCAAGTGGGTTTATGCACTGGTTACAGCTTCCCACTCATTTTTCTGCTGACTTGTATGTGTTTCCATTCACTCGTCTCTAGTGTAGATACATTTCCAGCTGTCAGAGCACATTTCCAACAGGAGATTTGTGCTGTGAGGTGCACGGCTGAGTGCTGACAACAGAACAGTCCTCCAGTGTTGACATGGGAGAACATGTTGCAATAAAATAAAATAATAATAATTAAAACATAGATCAACTTTGCAGACCCTGAACACAGACTCAGCTGAAATTTTCCCCAATATTTTGCTGGACATTGGCTGCGTTTCACTCATTTTCTCAGTCTGCTCCTCAGAGGAATAATGTTAACTTATTTTATATATACAGTATATGAATATTTCTGTTCAGTGTCCCGAGATGACTTCTGTTATGACTTGGTGCTATACAGTATAAATCAACTGAAATGAATTGAATTGAATTCCCATTTTCATTTTCAGAGTACTGTATAGTTTTATTTTTAATTAAGCCACAAATTTTGGCTAATGAATCCTTCAAGCACTAAAATGGCATGGAAGTTCAAGAAACAGTCATAAATCATCAATAAATAAATAAAAATGTTAAATTCTGTATATTTATGTGCCTTGTAACCAGCAAACTGTTGCATTGACACATTTGTTTTGTAATTTCTTTGGGTAAATCTACAAAAAATATTCAAAAGAAAGGTCCAAATATTTGTACACAAGTAATGTGATTCCAAAGTGTCTCTCACTTGATGACTTGCCTTATCTTGAGTGAACAACAAATATTGTATTTTCAATTAGGTTGTCAGTCAGAGTCTCAGTCATGTCTGAATGAAGTCATGATGATGTTAAAGTTAACGTACCAGCAGAATGCAGTGGCTGGGATAGATGTGATTGTTGGTTCTACTCTCTAAAGTTTTAATACCTGAAATAAATTACATTCCTCAAATTATTTGAATTAATGCATGTAGCTGTCTACCTTTCAAACCAGTGTTTTAAACTAAGCTAATCTTATATTGAGAAAAGAGGTTTTGAATAATTCTTGAAAATAATATAATGCACAATCTGTTGGTGCTTGGAGTTCATGTTGGGCGAAGGTCAACCAGCTGTGGTGGTCAGCTTCAATTGAAATTACTCCAAAAGTTAATAAATTGAACAGTTTATCCAGTGATTACTTTCTGTCATTAAAATCCATCCAGTGGGTCACGGTTTATTTTGCTAACAAAAAGACAAGTTTGGTTCTAACAGTTAACACCAAAGTTTGAAGTAAATATCTTAAGCAATGTGTCGAGCTCAAGACATGTGTTGACTACAACTCTTAGCTACTACCAAATCAAATTTTAGTCCTATATCTGTAAAACTGACTCAGCTGATGCCATTTATGTGTTTCGTTTGGTCATTTATCTGTGCACAGCCATCTCAAATCAGACTAAGTCCAAATGTAAATTAGTATAGAAGTAGATAAAATGGTTAATTTCTATAAGTTTGATTGTATTTCTTCCATTGTTAGTCCAATAAAATCCAATTTGATCAACTTTTTAAAGCAATAATAATTATTGTTATAATACAGAAGAGAACCAGGCTGACTTTAGACACGGGGACTGTTGATTGCCCCAGTTTCTTTAAGCAGTTTTGAAACAACACAAAGTGTGGCTTCCCATAACCAACGTGTTTCCACTAGTTTTGATTTAGACTTTCATAGACTCAGCTCTGCAGGGTTTCTTTACATTCACCCTGTAATTATATATATTTTAGAACTGTATTTCCTTCTCGACTGGCAGACCAGAGTGGTGGTCCCCCTATTCGAAAAGGGGCGCCGTAGAGTGTGTTCCAACTACAGGGGGATCACGCTCTTCAGCCTCCCTGGTCATGTCTTCATAGGTTCTGGAGAGGAGGGTCCATCAGATAGTCGAACCTCGGATTCAGGAGGAGCAGTGCGGTTTTTGTACTGGTCGTGGAACACTGGACCAGCTCTACACCCTCAGCAGGCCCAACCAGTCTACATGTGCTTTGTGGACTTGGAGCGTCCCTCAGGGAACCCTGTGGAGGTGGGGGCTCTGGGAGTATGGGGTACCAGGCTCTTTGATACAGGCTATTAGGTCCCTGTACGACCAGTGTCAGAGCTTGGTCCGCATTGCCGTTAGTAAGTCAGGCTTGTTCCTGGTGAGAGCTGGACTCCACCAAGGTTGCCCTTTGTCACTGATTCTGTTTTCAAAACTTTTATGGACAGAATTTCTAGGTGCAGTCAAGGTGTTGAGGGGATCTGTTTTGATGGCCTTAGGATCGCTTTTCCGTTTTTTGCAGATGATGTGGTCCTGTTGGCTTCATCAGGTCTTGATCTACAGCTTTTGCTGGAGCAGTTCACAGCTGAGTGTGATGCGGCCGTAATGAGGATCAATTCCTCCAAATCCGAGGCCATGGTTTTGAGCCGGAAAAGGGTAGAGTGCCCTCTCCGGGTCGGGGAGGAGGTCCTGCCCCAAGTGGAGGAGTTCAAGTATCT
>JARVGV010000645.1:31358388-31369994 GCA_031762435.1 Hypsolebias longignatus
TTATTTTAATTCAACTTTTAATTTGCTGGCAAAGTCTGAAGACACTTTTTTTTTTTTTTTTTGGGCCGAGTCATCGATAAAATATCGGCCGATTCTTTGATTGTTGAATTAATCGTTAGTTGCAGCCCTAATACATTTACCACATTTATGATAATTTTCAAGTTAGATGTAAGTTTACCAACCAACAAAATTGTGAGCATTTTCAAATTTTTTATGGTATGGTAGTTTCATTTTAAAGAAGAGACTAAATATCAACTAACAATCCAGGGAAAAAAAAATACCTCAAAGTGGAAAAAAACAAGAACAACAAATACAATTGTTTGTGTTTCAGATTGTCCACTTGAGTTCTCGTAATCCCACTTAAGTCCAACCAGACAGTCAGGATTTTAAATGCCTCCAGGCTTTGCTGTGTGACTCTTCCCAGCCCAAAAACAAGTTTATATCATTTCTGGTCTGACTTCAATGTCTGTAGTCTGCACATCCTTTAGTAGATAGAAAGTACCCCTGATGAAATATGCAGTCTTTAATTTATAATACTGTTCTATTACTCTCCCAGTCCTATGACTAGTGGCAGCCATGTTGAATGTTTTGCCGCTCCTAGTTGGGGGAAATGAGATGGAGGGTGAGCAAGCCATCACATGGACAACAGTCACATGGGTGTATGTCCTCCATAGGATTGAGGTTGAGGTCATTCCATGACCTTAATGAGCCTTTTTGTAGCTACTCTTTTATTACTGGCACGTTTTGTGCTGTTGTTATTTTAAAAGACCCCTCTTCAGTTTTCTATCTGAGGGACAAGGTTCCTGTCAAAGATTTTACAATAAATAGCCCTGTTATTGTCCCCTCAATGCAGTAAAGTCATTTTATACCCTCTGCAGAAAAAGCAGCCCAAAGCATAATGTTTAGTGCTTGAAAGTGGGGATGGTGATCTCTGAGTCATACTCAGCATCAAGTCCAGGTTCTTTATGGTCATTCTCATCATGTAATACATGTGGTAGAATGAAATTGTGTACACAGGGTCCCAGTTACATTCAAAAAAAGTATAAATTGTAAAGAAAAACAGTAATAAGATAAGATAAGCTCTAATAGTACGAAAACGATACGCAGAACGCCGGCATTGAGTTACAGCATTGCTCTTCCTCTAACCTCAGTGGGTAGCACTAATGCCATAGAACTGGATTTTGGTCTTCTCTGGCAGCTGTGCTTTCTCCTCAATTTCCTCTGAACTATTTAGTTGTTTGTTGACAAACATTAGATGATGTGGTCCCAACTGTCTTCACATCGTTAACAAGTTCCTCTTGTGTTGTTATGGGCTGAGCGCTCAAACATGATCCATGTAAGCTCTTAGATAGAGCTCAAAACTAAGGGCGATTCATGGTGATTTTATTTTTTCATTTCCTGTTAATCACTCCATGGTTATGACCTTCACACCGGGCTTCTTGCTGATAAGTGTTGTAGCCCATTCCAGAGTGATCTGTGTTGTCCTTGACGTCCTTCAACAGCTTACTGGTCTTTACCACAGTAAGAGGTAGGACAGGAAGAAACTGATTCTTTGGATGTGTGCTTTTACACTGAGTTGATATCATTGACTCATTGTTGTGTGCCATATGAGCACATAACTTATAAAATCAGCAGGGGATTAAACAAATATTCTCCCGTGTGTTTATAATTTATATTTCATGTAACTTGTGGCTTTGTCAAAAGTAAAGATGACATGCATAAATGCCAGGCAGACTGAAGAAGTCTTTTGGATGAAAGACGAAGCGTTTCAACAAGTAGAATCCATCCAGAGGGCCTGACTTGTTAGATAATTGCCAGACTTTTTATTTTACACAGCACAAACCTGAACTGCTGCAGTCACATGAACAGACAGATCAACGCTTCAGAATAATAAACCATATACAGTACTGTATTTGTTACTAGAAAAAAAAAGTTAAATGGGTAGACTGGTGGAAACACTAAAATACCTGTTGACATCTGGAAGCCACTGGGCAGTGAGGCTGGGCCACTCCAGCGCGTGCGTCATCACCAGGTCATACAGGAACGGGGTGTTTTTCTTCCAGATCTTGTACTCTTCATTGATGACCCTTTCTTCCACCGCATCATCGTAAACTTTAACTGCAACATGATGGAAGGATTAGGACCACTGCTTTAGTCTGCCTTCACTTTTACTTAGGGCCTTCTATCGAGAGCAAACTGTTGTGTTTACAAAGCTGATACAAGCACTCTGGTTCCGATAGGTAATGCCTGGACTGGAGCAGAGTTTTGCAAGTCAGACAAGAAAGCCCAAACTGTACCACAACTGCCTAATATGATTTAATCGATATATTTAATTAGTTCAAGATGACAGAGAAGCGGATGCTGAATGCTAAATGTACCGAACCAAAAGGACAGCAACCTTCCGATTACAAACCATGCTGCCCAGGCAAATCCAGTAAGCTCTTAACTAGCTTATTATGCTAACCGATAACGTTGGGAGTTGTTTAAATTATTAAGTTGTTTCAAAAGACCTACCCTCCTTATCAGCCATGTCGCAAACTTTGCACCGTGTTTTCAAACAAGGGAAGTCACTAAAGTCCTAAGTTCCTTGTGTCTTTCCCTTAAAAGATTCTCGTGTCTCTGATAAAAGTTTGCTTCCTCCGCAGCGCCCGAATTTGTTACTGCGCACGCGTCGATTTCTTCTTCTTCTTGTAACGTTTTATGGCGGTTGGCAGACCAACGTAAGGTGCATTACCGCCACCTACTGAGCTGGAGTGTGGACAGGAGAAAAAAAAAAAAAAAAAAAAACGAGAACTCAACTAAATCTTCTCTATGAGGTTAGTATTTTTCAAGAAAATAAAAATTAGATCATTAACTTTACTGATACCACGCGTCGATTTCTTCGCGCGTATTCAAGGAGAATCACCACTGCGCAAAGACTGCGCAGGAAAAAATGCCTGTTTTTCTGCTGTACTCCATTCGTTTGTTGTATACTGTACTTGTCATTTGCTTGAATAAAAATTATTTTAAATAATAATAATAATAATAAAATAAAAAACAAAGTTATGCCAGGTCCTCTGGATGGACAGAAATGGTAAAAAATAAAAATTGTTGAACCATTTTGTCTTTATTCCAAAGGACTTTTGTCAGTCCAAGGAGCTGTCTAGCACCTTCTCATAAGGGATCGATCAGTTTTCATTCATTCATTCAACCTTTATTTATACAGGTTAATGCCATTGAGCCTCGAGGATTCATTTACAAGTGAGTTTCTTTTCAAAAAGATATCTTGCTTTACTCCTCTCTCAAACTATCATTACCCTCTATCATCCCTTTTGGTTATCATCCACTTGTCCATCTGTCCAGAGGACCTGACATAACATTGTCAGAATTTTCTACTTGACTTATTAACATGCAAAAAGATATCAATCCATTCTTCATACATCTTCTTTTCAAATTCTAGGCTATGTCATCGTATAACAGAAAGTATAAAATAAAACATCAAACATATTTTGCACATTGCACGACTTCCATACAATAAAATTGGACGATTCAAGTTTAGAGTATCTGCAACACAAGTTTAAAACGTTTGAACGAAAATGAAAACGTCAGTTCTTTTAACCCCAAAACATCTTTATTTTTGCTATGTATCTGTGTGCAAGAAGCACTGCAGCCTAACTTGCACATTCCAATGAGTTTATTTGGCAAAAGTCTCGTACGCAAACAGTGAAAACAGTTTACAGTAAATTACAAACCTTATGTCTTGAATATGTTCCAACTACAAAAACAAAAGTATTTGGTGGGGAAAAAGTTTACATGTAGAAGACGTAACAGCCATTATTAAAAATAAATAGACAATATGGGTTTGGCAAATTTAAAACCATTAATTTTACGGCACTGTATTTTGTCCACAAAGTTTCAGATGAAAACCATCTTCAAATGCGACTTCTTAAAACACGAAGTGTATTTTTACGTCTGGTCTTACACGGACAGGGAGAAAGTCAAAACATTTTTCCACAGCAAACCAAAGAACGTGTGATTTTCATCAACAATAAACACTTTTATATAAAAAAAAAAAAGGACATGAACTGCATGCCACTATAAAATGCTTTGAAATGTACATCAGTCTATTTCACAAACACACGTAGGAACTGATATATTACTTCTTCATTAAAAAATGGCATTTATAGCGGTCCAGCTTGAATAGTGGACCTATACTCTACAACAAAGGCAAAATATTTAGATCTAATTAAAAAGCAGTTACCATGTGTAACCCAGCTGTGCACAACACTTCATATATTTACTGTATCTACGTTTTCCAATTAATCATTTTCTGGTTACATTGGAGATAATGACAGTCTTGTAATATTCCACATCAACCTTTATATTTATCCTTAATATAAAAAATGATTATAAACTAGAACTAGAGTGAACAGTACACTGCAATACCCTACATTTGTCACAGACTTATAGATGGGTATGAGATGAATATGATGGATCCAACTACCATATTTTTTGGATTATAAGGTGAAAAAAAATCAATGAACGGGTCTGTTTTCATACATAAAACGCACTGGATTATAAGGCGCATTAAGTGAAACAAAACAGATAAGTCAAACTTTATTCAACTCATTCACAATAACTCTCAACATTGTTCAGTTTTACCACATAAAATACAAAACAGTACACTCAATACTAAACAATACACATTTTTGAGTGCCGTGTACCACATAAAATCAGTTCAAGGTCAGTAAGCACAATCAGAATTAATACATAAGATTATAAGACTCACTGTCGATTTTTGAGGAAATTTAAGGATTTTAAGTGCGTCTTATAGTCCGAAAAATACGGTAATTTTCTAAAAATCGACAGCGAGTCTTATGAATTAATTCTGGTTGTGCCTACTGACCTCAAACTGGTTTTATGTGGTACATGATGCTCAAAATTGTGTATTGTTTTGTATTTTATGTGTTACAACTGAACAATGTTAAGAGTTATTGAGAATGAGTTGAATAAAGTTTGACTTATCTATTTTATTTCGCTTAGTGCACCTTTGAATCCGGGGCACCTTATAGTCTGAAACATATGGTAGGTATGAACAACCAGTATAAATATGGTTTGATATCTACAGCATGAGACTATGATGCACACAGGAAGAACAACAGCCACTCCAATCTTTTTACATCTGGTTGAAATATTAAGATGGCCTTTTATTTTATCAGTGCATCAGTCCTGTATTTTCTGACATGGATTTTGCACAGCAACACCCCCACCCCCCACGTTATGGAAGCAGTGCGTAACCTTGTGACTGCTTATATTCGGTTACATTCAGTGCATGGTCTCTCTTGTAAATGAGTCCCCGTGGCTCAATGGGATTAACCTGTATAAATAAAGGTTGAATGAATGAATGAATGAATGAATGAACATAAACATGTGAAATTATAAAAAACAATCGAGATGGCATTAATGTGATCTGCAGCATTGCAGACGACTGAGATGTAAAAAAAAAACAGAACTTGGGTTTTGTTGAGCCTCCAGTTGAAGTATGTTGATCGCCTTTTAACTGGCTACACATGTCTGTTTCATCAAAGACACATGAGAGTTGGCTTAATCGCACTAACTATTATTGCACGGACAATTGTTTTATTTACACCTTTTTCTTGATGTGGAAGAAGCACCACATGGCATGTAAAACACTCATTAAATAACTTTTTTTCCTGCAGCTCTGGGCTGCAGAGCAAAAATCTTACCAGTCTTTTTAAATCAACAGATTTTTTTTTAAAAGCCAGAATAATAAGAAAAACAATGTTTTTTCCTGTTGAAGTGGTTCCAGTGTTAAACAAGGACTGGTAAGCAGGTTTATTCAGAAAAAAAGGGCCCAAGAGATAAAATAGTTTCAGTTTGTTTTGGAGGGATCATGACCACGAACGCTTTGGACTTCTGACAGATCTCTCTGATTATGTGCTACAAAAATCCACAGGATGACTGACGCCAGGATCAGTAAGTCTTTCATTCCTACAGACACAGTCGACATCCAACACGGAGGTGGAGGTGAAGATGGCAGCCAGCAGATGGTGCAGATGAGAAACCATGTCTGGATTCACTTCCCTCCGCCGTCACAACTAGGAGTGATCTCCCATCACTCTTTGTTTTCATTTAATGTTCTTCCATGAGCAGCGGGTTCTAGTAAGAAACAAACATCCAATACGTTTGTAAAATAATAAACTACCACCAAACATACAGTCAGAGTGAGTGGGTGTAACTACTGACCAAACAGCAAACAGGTTTTTACAACTTGGCAACAATCTGAAGCACGGAAATCTGCTCTGCTGTATTTACACTCGCTGCAAAATATTAAAGCTTTTCAAACATTTCAGGAGGATCTTCAGACGTTTATTTTAAATCTGTGCCGCTGTGGTGAGTCAGCTGGTATAAAAGAAATAAAAACCCACCTTACTGTCAGCGGTGTTCTGAAGGAAGTCGTTGTCGTGGTCTCCTCCTTCCGAGCTGCTCTTCTGGTCGTCGTCTTTCCCATCTTTTTCCAGATCGTCCTTTCCAGAAGAGATCCTCGACACTTTTGAGGATTTCTGCTGCGGGCAAAAACATCACGACGCAGAAAACAAAGATGAATGACAAAACATCGCATTTCAGGGGATAAACTCGCCTGTTCTAAGGAGAAACAAAAGAAATGTATATCAGATAAGCGGCTTCGTACATTTCTAATTTAAAGGACTTGTCCACAAAATAGGAATGAGGAAACTTTGTCTCAGACTTTGTTATCAGACAATGGAAAAGTTTTTAACTCTAGAAACTAGGGCTGTCCCAATAAACAATAAATCAATTAATCGCATCATAAATGAAAATTATCAACCTCATTTTCATTTATCAGCTTTATCGTTTCTTCGTGTCTCTCTCTTTCTACTGAACACACTGGATGACAAATGACTCAACTCCGGTGCTCTTCACTGACCCCTCCCTTTATCTTTTCTCTTTAAAATCCATTTTCACCATCCAAAATTACGTTTTTGGATCACTGAAAGCAGCTAAGCTACGTGCTAAGCTAACAGGCCGACCTCGGGGAAAAAAGCCTCCGTCTTGTCGAAACTCCAAAATTCACGGTTGAAACCCGTGTCTTTGTGGAAAAAGTTGTTTTTCTCTGCAAAAAGAAGCTGAGAACTTGTTTACTGATTTTTTTCATTTTTATTAAAAGCTTTGTGTGAAAAATGCTATGATAAAGAGCTCAATCCACACAGAGCGTCCATCAATTTGAAAAATGAAAAACAGGAGAGACAGCCCATGTCATGTCAAGGGGCCTCCCTTCCATTTTTCTTAGAAACGCTGCTCGCTCCCTCATTATCCATTCTTTGGTTCAAACAGTCTTATACTGCCATCCAGTGTTAAAAAAAAGTGCTGCACTCAAAACAAATCGACCAACATTTTTCTTTCTTAAAATTTACGATAATTATTAATTATTGTAAATTTCAAACAATATTATTGTTTATCGCAATAATTTCTGAGACAATTAATCACCCAGCAAAATTTGTTATTGTGACAGGCCTAGCTTCCAGTGGGAAAATCACCTGCTTTTAGTGGCTCGTTGGCTTTAATTGCCAGAATATTCCAGAGCTCCTGACTGTAAACGTCATGGAAAGCAGGGAAGAGAATTTTTATAAATGTTGAGAAAACTTGAAATTCTTTAAATGTTTAATTCGACCCTGAGAGTTTTACTGCAGAGATCCATTTAAGCGTTGATCTCAAGGGAAACGTCTTCCTCGCCTGTCCCTTTAAAGCAGGTTTTACTGGGAACATTGGTAAGATGTAAAGAGAGACTTGAGCGTCTGAGCTTTCCTCCTCCCCTCAGTGCTGCTGAGGAGCTGTCATGTCTCGGGGTGATTCAGAAGAAGATGACGGTGAACGCGACGGATGACTCGTACGATAAGGCTCGTCAGAGCTTGGCTCAGGCCGAGGAGGAGACGCGCAGCCGGGGGGCCATTGTCATCAAAAACGGCGCACGCTACCAGGGCAAGTAATTTCAGACAACACTCAAGAGTGCGCACGGTTATAAAACAAACTGCAGCGAAGAGGAAAGATAATGTTCTGTTGGTATAACGTCTGACAACACATTCAGCCATAAAGCATCGGTTGCTCTGGCAACAGCTGTAGTAAACAATGTGTTTTGTTTGTCCTGCACGCGTTGTGTCCATCTACCTTCTGTTCAACACATATCGTCTACACATCTACAAGCCTTATCCAGACATGCACTATGTGTTTTAGATGCAGTCATACAGTAAAACCAGTGATTTGTCTTTTTATCTGCTCCTGCTGTTTCTGCAAATCCAACCACCAAACCACATCCTTGTGAACAGTTGCTGTTGTCTTCTCAGTGAAAGCACACGCTGACGTTTACGTGCATGGTTTGATGAGTCTGTCAGTTCTGGGAAAGTTGAAAAAAAAAAACATGGAGCTTACTCATGACAGGCGTGCACAACTGTGTGGCTCCATCTGAAATTAGACGGCTGCTGCTGAGCTGTATTTGTGCATGTTTGTAGTCTGACTGGCTTCTGATGAGGTGAACAGAGACCTGCTCTGTTTTTCATCCACACTTCTGATCATGGAGACAAGTCTCCCTCCTGTGTCTCATCTCATCTAGCCTTAAATGTAGGTTTTGTATTTGGTGACATGACGTTATTTATATTTCCCTGCAGGTAAGAAGGTGCTGGTTCGAGCTCCAGCCCCGGCTTTGGCCAAACTGACCAAGCCCAAACACTCATCTCACCCCCTCCTCAGCAGCATTAAGAGGGGGGCGGCTGTGCCAAAGCACAGGAAGGGTCCCGGTCCTAAGAAGACTGGGGAGGGTGTCCAGGAGAGGCCCCTCAGGGAGAGAGTCATGCACCTGCTGGCACTGAGGCCGTACAAGAGGCCCGAGCTGATCCTGAGGCTGCAGAAAGATGGACTGACAGGAGGAGACAAAGACAGACTGGACTCTGTGATGATGGAGGTGATGAAGGTTTTCTTCTGAGTAGGGATGCACCGATCCACTTTTTTTCACTTCTGATATCGATATATGAGGTTTAGTATCAGTCGACACGGATCTGATATAGAAAAACTGCTGAATTAATTTAAAACGTTTGTTTTTTTTTTAAACGCAGACATAAATGTACTGGATTACAAACTTATTGAAAACTGCACCAGTACAGCACATTTACACACCAGTAGCTTCACAAGCTTGTTCAAACATGTAAAAACCACTTTAATTTGTCCAGTCAGTGCAGTTATGAGTAAAACACCCAACGTAAAATAAATAATAATGAAGATACTGAAACTGACAAAAACAACTTTGGTCAAACATGAAAACATAAACTTCAGCAAACCTTTCAAATGGTTCAGGAATTCTAAATACATGTATAATGTAAAATAAATAATAGAGGCGCTGAAACAAGAGGAAAAACCAACAGCTTCACTAGCTTGGATGGCAGGTCTTTGATCAGCTCCTGTTCTTATGATCACATTGTCACCAATACCTGATCAAGATTTTTTTCTGATTTCCGCACGATTCTAGTATCAGACGGAGCATCTCTAGTTTTCAGGAAGCACTTGTTGAAGCCGAGTCATATTCAGGAGTGTTGGGTTCGATGTGTTTGTGTGCAGGTGGGCCAGCCCAGTGGCAGAGACCAGACGTTTGTCCTGAAGGACATTCTTTTTAAGGAGCTGCAGAAAGACTGGCCAGGCTACTCCACGGGGGACCAGCAACTTCTGAAACGCATTCTTGTCAGGTAAACACTGAGAACAGGCGTCAAGCTTTAGGAAATGAAAGATGCAGTTAACTTTTTCTCACAAACCAAGGTCAAAGGTCTGTGCTTGTCCGGGCCGTTGCTATAGATTGCTGTAGAATACAGTACTGTTGCTTATTGACGAGCAGTGAAAATGTGTCATGCACAGTTGTCTTGTTATTTAACCTTTGCTCTAAACGTGGTAAGATGTTTGGGGCCTGTTTGTAAAGTGCAGAGATCAGTTTCAGGTCTAAATACTTTTAACGACTGAGGGTTTAAGGATAAAAATATATAACTCTACTGGAAGGTGCATTCCATTTTCATAGATGACATCTTAATCAGCATGGTTCCAAAGTCCCACTGTCACGTTTTCCTCTGAGCTGTCACCAGTGAAACTGTAAACAACTGGGGAAACTCTTGCTGTTGTTTTCTTTGCAGAAGACTTTTTCAACCACAACAAAACCTCCTCACGGTTCCCGAGGCCCAGGTCAGCCCACTTCGAGACACCCCCAACTCTTCACCAGCACACCAACCAAAACTCGCCCCCGCTGAGGACTGCACAGACTCTCTAACCAGCAGGAAGCCAAGAATATCTCACTTGTCGAGCAAAACAGCAAGAGACAACTTGGAGCTGAAGCCATCTAGACACGCGACTCTGAAAGACACAGAAGTGAAAGCAGATGACGGGCGAGGGAACTCGCTCGATCCCAAAAGACTCTTGGACTCCCTGTCAGCAGTTTGTCAGCAGGAAGCTGTAGCAGCTAAACGACTAAAGCCAACAGGTTCTGCTCAACAGGGACCTAAAGACCCAGAAGAACCACCTAAAACAGACTCTGCTCGCCCCCCATCTCCTCTGATAGTACCTGATCAGAGCAGACATACAGTGAAAAAGAAGAAGAGCAAACACCGAGAACACGTAAGAAAATCATTATTGTTATATGGCTTGGCTATTCTTTGTCATGAGTCATTTAGATGTTTTTTATTTCACGTCACCAGGGGAAAGATGAATGCAGAGACAGGAAAGAAAGAAGAAAAGATCACAGTTCTGAGGCGACGAATGACAAAGATGCTCAGGACTGCACAGGTGAGGGCAGACATTTACAACCTGAAGCATCTGTTGTCTTGATGCTTTTAATTTACTCTCATTAATTTATTTCAGAGCTGAGTGAATCATTGTTTGACTCTGTGCCTCAAAAGGAGACAGACACAGCCGACTACTTATTGTAAGTTTTGTTTCTTCTTTTATTGTAGCTTTCTGTAGATCCACTACGAGCTTTGACTCTTGTTTTCTTCCATTAATGGACTCCGGATGAAGGAACGTATCGTCATTTCCTGACTACTGAGCAAACCTGAATATGAGCCGCGCGCACTAAATTATATACTGTATTTAAATTTGTACATATATAGCCTGCATTTGTCTATAAGCCACGGATGTCCATGCTGTAACAAGATATTTACTCTGAAAGGTTTAAAAAAAGTTTTATTAAATACTGTAGTGTGGCAGCACACAGCTACAGAGATGTGTGCAGCTGCTGTTGTAGTTCAAGAAACAACCACCAGATGGCGTTTCACAGACTATCTTACTGTTGAACACAGAGGGAACCTCACAGGTCTTCATGACAACTACCTCCCTCACTCATGGTTACTCTACTGAATGGTCTAACACACAATGAACATATAAACTAGGCTAACAGCAGAATAATCACTAAAAGAACAATGCTAAACAGCTAAGGCTGGGCAGTATGGACCAAAATTAATATCACAATATTTTAAGATGAATGATATACAGGTAGTCCCCGACTTATGAACGGGTTCCGGACCTAAGAACGGTTCGTAACTCGATTCTGCCGTAAGTCGGAG
>JARVGV010000645.1:31394233-31405028 GCA_031762435.1 Hypsolebias longignatus
GGATGAATTGCATTTAAACAGGAATTACAGTAATTTATTTCATCTACTCAAGTGTGTGTAATTAGTATTATGTGTGTCTGTGTTTGTGTGTGTGTGTGTGTGAGTGCGATTTGATATGTCAGTCAAATTTTGGAATAAAGAGGTAATCAAAACTTCTTTTTTTTTGGCAGATTCATCAATGAATCGAAAAAATAATCAGCCGATTCATAGATTATGTATTGAAATAATCGATAGTTGCAGCCCTACTACAGATAAGTATGTTGTTAAAATTAGTAGAGTTAAGAGTTTAGAACATAGATTGTGAGCTTCATCACTGCAGGGTGGGTCTGCAGAAACAGAACCGTCGGAGTGGAACAGAGACTGCTGCTGCTGTTCTGCAGAGCGGGTAAGTAAAATTTAGTAGCTACATATACTGTACTGTATGTATGTTGTTAAAATGACATAGGTTTAAGAGTTTAGAGCATTGAAAGAGTGTGGGAAGAGTTTCAAAAGCCTTAAAATATATAAAAATACAAAAAAATAAATATAATGTCGCTACTTTGCAGATTTTCACTTATTGCTGGGGGTCTGGAGCATAACCTTCGCAATAAATGAGGAACTACTGTCTTTTTTATGAATCACAGGGCAGATTTTAATGAAACTCAGAAAATCATTAAATGTATTTGATTCAAGATGGCCACCACAACTGACTTTATAAAACACAAATAATGTTCATATCTCAGTCAATTTCACATATACAGTATTGAGCTAAAACCTGCAGTTGCTAAGAATCATTACCTACACATACAGTATTTGTTTCAATTCTAACAGATCTCACGAGATTTTGCAAAACATCATGACATCACATTTAATAGTTTAAGATTTGATGAAAATGACTACAACCACAAAGGATGAGCTACTCTTTGGCATAAAATAGGAGGGAACATGCGTCAATTAATGCTTGCCTTTGTTTCTGAAAAATAAAGAGGACACTGACAAAAAACAAAACAAAAAGCAAAGCACAATTTAAAATGCGTGTGGACTCTCTAAAACCAAAGGCCAGCAAATCAAACACTGAAGAAAGAGGATCAACTGAGGATTGAAGACTGTCAGAACCACTGCTCAGAACAAAGCAAGGAGCATCCATGAACACTTCAGGAAGATGCCCCCCTGGGAATAAATGAGAAGACAGTGCCTCAGGCAGCAGAAGACGGTGAGTGACGAGGAAGAAGAAGAAATATGGAAGTTGTAGCTCCTCCGTGGGATCTCCCAGTGGAACACGGAGCAAGTAGCTGACATGAAGACAAACCCCACAAGTGACAACAAAGAGCTGCTCTGAGGGACAGCACAGAGGCCAAAATCACTACAGACACAGCCTCTAAGCATCGAAATATTTTGATACCGACAGGATGGAGCCACTGAAACAATTCAGAACATCTACTCAGTGCAGTGCTAGATGAAGAGGCACGTATGGTAATAAATAAGGTCCTAACTGGTTGCAGAACAACAGAAAAAGACATAAATAGAGCTCAAGTTAACCTCGACTAGACATAATGGTAGTGTATTGTACTGAAAGTGTCACCGTATCCTTCATGCTTACAAAATGATTATTGGAGATTTAAAAATGAGGTTTCTGCAAGAAGAAAGGAACATGTGAGATAATAAACAGAACCATCACCTGTGCTTCAGTGAGAAATCAAGCTTGATGACTCTGAAGTTTTGTGTTTACCTTGTGTCCTCATTGATTCCCTTCTGTAGTGATGTAACTTCCTCTCATGCTCCAAAAAGGTGTATGTACGGTTGATATCAGGCATTGTTATTTTAGCTTAAATATGAATGAGTGGCTACAGTTGCCTGTATTTTCAAACTTGGCCTGTGAGACACAAGTGACCTGTCCAGGATGAGTCAACCATCCAACTACAGTTATATCAACTTGGACTATAGCAAACTTTAGCTAACATAAACAAGTGTATGTTATAGATATTGTACAAAAAGTTGGTGTGAAAGTAGATGAAAAGTATCTTCAACACGTTCTTCAAGCATTAACAGATCATGCAAGATCTTTGTTTCCAACTTTGACATTAACTTTTGGAGTCAACCTGTCTGTTTGCACTGTTCCACTTTGTCTGTTAGCAAAATATTTCACGGTATGTGCGCTGCTCCATTTTGCAGGGGTTGAGACAGCAAGTGATTTGGCAATTGTTTTGTGCTGGATGCACTTCCTGATGTTTAGTGTAGATCTTATATCCTTATGCACTGTTTCTTTTTATATTTTAGCTATTTTGGGGCATAACTGGGACCCTGTGCATAATTTTGTTATATCTCATGTACCACATGTGATGGGAATGACATTGAAATTGACTTGAACTTGATGAAACCTGGGCTCAAACCAGCAGCCCTGGAATTACAAGGCTGTGGCACCTACTCTCTGAGTTATCACAACCCCACAGCAAAATATTTTCTGATAATCACCAAATAGCTCATTTCTGGGGGAGTGGTTCAGAGGTTACAAAAGGCGAGCCTGTGATGGGATTGTCACCAAATCAACCCCCGAAAATGTGGGTGGGAAGCTGAAGCCACACTTACCTCCCCACTCGTTTGCCCCATCCTGGGCCCTTGAGCAAGGCTGTTACCCCCCATCACCTGCTCCCCCTAGATATCAGCTCTCTGCTCCACACAGAGAGCTGTGGTAGCTCAGTGTTCTGTGGTTGCGTCAGGAAGGGCATCCCGAATAAAAACAATAGCTGAAAGAAAGAGAAAGAAAAATCTAATTTCTCCATCTTATCTAATAAGACTTGTCAAAGGCTGAATTGTGAATAACTCAGTGTATTTTACACGTTGAGCTAAAATTAGAAATTTGCTGAAATTGTTAACAGATTTGAGTAGCAACCGTTTGATCAGTTGCCTTAGTGAAAAACCTGTATCAGAATGGTGGCATGATGCTTCTTTTTTTATTACTTTTTTTTTTTTTGCCGTGACATTGCTCACCTTACAAAAGTAAAAAGTTCCATTTTAATAACAAGTTGTACAGTTTGTGCAGTTGCAGTGTCTTAGAAAGCAGCTTCTGTAAGCTGCCTGGCCTTGAAAGCACCAAAGCTCTCCGGTGCCATTAATAATTGAATGTCCTGTTGAGGCTGGTGCTAACCTTCGTGCCCTAAATGACTTTCCTGGATATTGTAATCATACTTGTCACGCCTTAGTCCTTTACTTTTTATAGTCAATGTCATGGTTTCATCCTTCACTTTCAAATCCCATGGCTGCGGTTGACAATTCAAAAACAGAAGTGAGACTACTCCACTTCATGTCCTTGTCAATCACAAGCAGTCTGACTGTTCCTGCAGGCCACAGTCAAGACTGCAGGGAACGATTGTCAGGTGGCATTACTGTCCCACTAGCGCTGCTAAAAGCCAGCTTTTTTACATTACAAAAAAAACTGATGCATTATTTAACAAAGAGATCAGGCACAGTTTTTAAGAAGGATCATGAGTTTTAAAACAGACGGCTGCTGCAAGATTCTTGGGCGATAGTAAGGAAGCTGTGAGGAACAGTGAGAGAGATGCTGCAGCTTTTTTCCACACATACACATGCAAGCTTGTATTTCTCACTTTATTAGGGCATTGTATTGACCCATTTGTATCTGCAGACCCAAGCCCAGACCCTAACCCTAAACAATTTTTGTAAATCGTTTCTTTTGTAATTCAGGCGCTACTTAACTTTCTTGAAGTCAAGTCCAAAACATGCATCTCCTCTTTTTCTCTCTCCCTCTACTTTCTTTCTTCTTTGTTTTTACCCTGTAGTGGAACAAAAATGGGGACTTGGAAATTCCCTCCATCAGTCTGTCTGTAGTGAGCTGCCTTTTCTTCTTCTTGCTGTTCCCTTTTTCAGGGGACACCACAGTGAGCTTACTCACTGAAGATTTGATAATTGTTTTACAAAGTACACTGGTTCCTGACACAACCCCCGAGCTACCACTGCACACATGTGTGTGTTTGTGTGTTAAAGACCTTGCTCAAGTGCCCAGAGTGGGGCAAATGAGGGTGGACGTAGGTGTGGGTGTTTCACCTTTCCCACTCACATTTTGATGCAACAGTCAAGGGATTCAATCGGCAAACTACAGATTACAGGCTCACCTTCTCTAACTTCTACGCCACCACTCCCCCAATCTTGTGAGCTGGATAACTGGGAAAACTAAACGAGGTACCAACTTCCATTTGTATCTGGATGGGTTGCCAAATCAAAATCCAAGATGGCCACCACCATAGATACATGTGTAAACCAGCCATCCCAATGATTTGAGGTAACCTATGCTTTCTAGTTTACCTCAGGTGATTGGTGTGGCCAAAGATTAATTTATGGTAGTCTACCATTGACAGCCCTCTGGCTCTGCCATTGTGTCTCATGGTGGATATAATTACTCCCTCTGCTCACCAGGATCTCTCTCTCTCTGCACTGCCTCGAACAAGCACAAAAACAAAACAAAACAAAAACCTACTTCTTTTCTTATATATAGTTCCAGCCCAGAAAAAAAAAACACTCATCTGAAAACCTACAAAACATGCACTATTCAAACCCTTCGGCATTGGAGGTCATTGGCGTACTACTTGTTCCATGCCAGCACATACAGTAACATAACAAACATAAACACAGTCCAAACAGGTCCCCCCCATGAGTGCATGTACCCACCTTGTCACTGTACAACACCCATGTAACAGACACAACACTTCTTGTTCACTTTAAGATGCAATCAGTGTCTCATGACACATCCTTGCACCATGCACCATGTAATGAGTTGAAAAAGAGGTGCTGTAGATGCATTCCCATCTCTCTGCTGACTGTGCTTGAATGCCTCATCACTGAGATCCTGGAAATGGCAGGAAACGCAGTTCTTGATGAGAAGGACAAAATCATCACCCGGCACCTGCAGCCAGCTGTCCACAGTGACAAGGAGCTCATCAGGCTGCTGGGAGGAGTGGCCATTGCACTGGGAGGAGTTCTGCCCAGCATTCGGGCAGTTCTGCAGCCTGGGGGAACTGAGAGGCCAGTTGAGGCTGAGTGGATGGATCGAACGGCATCTGCTGCCATTTTCTTAAGATAGGCTGAGGGACGGACCTTAACAAGAGATACTTCCTGCCTGCCACCATCACATACCTATAACATCTCAATGAAACGAGGATAATGAGTCACAACATTTAATTTCCCTTTGGGAGTATTTTTGAATTTGAATGAAAGTGAGAAGCATGAACTCAGGTTTTGACCTGATATCCAACTTTCTGCCTTCTGTTGGGCCTTAATCAACTATTGAGCATCAAGGGGAGCTCATATAATCCTGCCAAAATGTAATTTTAACCATTACCAGCATGTGCCTATTTCTAACCTAAACTCAGTTCACACATTATCCCTGAAATTAACCCCTTACCCAAATACAATATTATACCATATTAGGACCATTTAGAAATTGACTGAGCTTCAACACCTAAGGTTAACTATATTTGTTTTGTACTCGAGCATGGTGGCACATGCAGGATTTAGTGTATCAAAGAAAATGGAAGATAAAACGTTTCTTCCTTCAAGAAACTGGTCCAGATGACATGATTTAACCTCTTTTTTTTGTTATCTACCTGGATGATTGAGCCTACAAACCTTTCGTACTAACTTGTATGCACAATAACCATTTGTAAACCTATTTTTTTAGCATATAATTGTAGGATGATAAGGCAGATTAATTACCTTATTCCTGTCAATTAATATTCATGACTAGTTCAAGACCAAAGACATTTTCAAAAAACAGACAGTAAGTTTTCAGATGGGATTAACTTATTTGTCGGCATATTATCTTAACTGGCTAAGAAAACTGAAGAAAGTTCATAAGAGATGGAAAAAGGAGAAGATGGGTGAGTTGGAGTTATCATAACTAAGTTATGTGTAAACCAGACTCGGCACGTTCTCCTTCGACTTGTGGCTAGACTCAGGTTCGCCTAATAAACTTGTCAGCTCATACCTTGAGATGTTGGTCTCACTGTCCGAGCTTACACCAGCTTTGTTGTTAATCCAGCAACGTCAAATTGGTTTCACGTTTATCTTTTTGACGACATCTGAAGTCTGCTTCCATCTCAGAAAGTAACGCGGGTTGTCTGGTCATTTGCAAGGCAAAAATATTCCATTTGGAATATTCCTCTGCTTTTTCGAGCACGTCAGCTCGGTGGTGATTTTATGACAGAGTATCATAAAATCTAGAGAGTGAACAAGCCTTTAGTGTTTGGCTAAAATTCACCGCTCCTGAGGGTTCAGACTCTGCATGTTGTCGAGTTCAGAACCAGACTGCCTGCATCAGCAGGTGGAAGGAGTGAAAATTGTTTTGGGAAAGGAGCAGAGCAGTTTGAAAACAGGAGGAAACAAGCCAGTATAGTTATGTCTTTTTAGAACTACTGACTCAAAACACTTTTAAACAAAGTCTGAAGGACATATAGTCTTGTTCTTGACTCTTGGCCGAGTGAAAACTAACACTTTCCACACACACTCTGAAGAGAGGAAATTAACTACTCTCAGTAAAAACATTGAACAGTGATTTCTAATAATCATGAATAACTCTGTTATACAGTTATTTGGATGAATGATTAGGAATGAATAAAACAGATGTGAGATGTCACATATATGAAATTAAAAGAAAATTACACAATTAAATGGTTGATTTTCTTCTCTTTGGTGATTCATTCAAAGTCATGAAATGTCTTTCATTGTAACTTTTGATTAGAGTCTTTGATTAACAATATTGATAATAAAGTAAATTAAGACTGTTCTTTGATTATTTGACTTAGAACCAAATTAAAAAGTCTCTTGATGATCTGATTTGAGTTCTGGGTTCAAATTAATGGAATTATAAGGTCTGTCCTCAGAAGGTCCTCTGGGACAAGATGGACGGAGGAGGTTAGATCACTACATAGACATGTCATCGTCTCCCAAGTTGATGAGATATCCAGCTATGTGCATGCCAACAGGGCAAATTGGCTTGCCTATAGCCTGTCTTCTCTTCAAAGAAATGTTATCAGTTGTGTTGAGGAACCAACTGACCAAATTGAAGTCCATAGTTATGATTCGGAAGATTTTGTAGAAGAGAGGCTCTCAAACAGTTTCGCAAACAAGACAAGAAAAAAGCAAAGTGGAGACCGAAAGGAGACATCCGCCCCTGAGAAAAGCAAGTGTGGAAGTGCGTTATTTTGTTGCTTCATGTTAAACGAGACAACGGCAAAGTGAGAGAACAAGTGCAGTGCAAAGCTAAGGATAAATAAAAGTGAAAAAGATTTAGCACCAGGCGAAGAAGAAAAACAAGGTAAATGTTTGCATTTGGACATAAGTACAGCACATGTTGATGAATATTATTTACGTAATATAGAAACAAAAATGAGGTTTTATATTTTTCTGTGTGTTTGCCACTTTAGCTCTTATGCTGGTTGAAGCGTAGCAGATGTTCAAAAAGGCAAAATAAAGGAAACCTTCAACATAATAATATACTAATAAAATGTATTTGTATAGCACCTTCCTACAATGTCTTGCATTGACCAAGGTGCTTAACAGGATAGACACAATAAAATCTGATACAATAAAACAGTGAAAATAAAAGCACAGCAGCAATAAAAGAAGGCAGTGGAAATAAAATACTAAATACAAAAATACCCAAAGTATTAAAAGTTACAGACTGAAATTTGTTTTAAACAAGTGGGTCTTCAGTCTGGTTTTGAACATTGTCAGATCAGCGGTGACACGCAGCTCAAATGGGAGACTATTCCAGGCTTTAGGGCTGGCAACAGAAAAATACTGTTATCCCCATTGTTTGTACCTTTAGCGAGGCACCTCTAGCAGGTGTTGGCTGGCAGATCGTAAAGCTCTGACGGGCTGGTGGACTTTCAAAAGTTCAGAGATGTAGAGAGGTGCAAGTCCATTCATAGCTTTAAAAACAAACAGTAGCAGCTTGAACTGTATCCTGAACTGAACCGGGAGCCAGTGTAGAGAGGACAGGACAGGAGTGATGTTTTCATATTTTCGTGTGTTGGTCAAAAACGGGCGGCAGAATTCTGTATAAGTTGGAAACAGGAGATAGAAGATTGATTAATTCCAATGTATAAAGCATTAAAATAATCAAGTCTGGAGCTCACAAAAGCATGGATGGCTTTCTCCAGATCACTACGGCTAAGGAGTGCCTTTACTTTAGAGAGCAGACAGAGCTGAAAGAAGCTTGTTTTAACAACAGAACTAATCTGTTTATCTAGCTTTAAATTGGAGTCAAGCTCCACTCCAAGATTCCTTATCATCTGGTTGAAGTGGGGGAGCGAAAAACCGAAACTGGGACTGGGAAGGATGTTACTGGTGTCACTGGATGCACCAAATAAAATGCATTCGGTTTTATCAGTGTTTAGGTGAAGAAAGTTTTGAGAGAGCCAGTGATTAATGTCATTTAAGCAGTTGACAATAGAGTTTGAACCGAGTGCGGGATTGAGAGTGACTGGCAGATAGATTTGTGGATCATTTGCATACAGATGAAAAGACAGATTACTGTATGGCGTGCAATGATTGGTCCTAATGGCAGCAAGTAGAGAGAGAAGAGAACTGGCCCCAAAATGGATCCCTGTGGTACGCCAGAGGTTAGAGGGATTGATGAAGAGGAGGACAGATCACCTATCATGACATAAAATGTTCTGTCTGTTAATACGATCTGAACCACTCAAGCACAACTCCCTGAAGGCCAACCTGCTGAGCCAAATGTGTGATTAGTACCTGATGGTCTACGGTGGGGGTGTCAAACTCGAGGCCTCGAGGGCCGGAGTCCTGCAACTTTTAGATGATGCCACACAGCTGAATCAAAAAAGGAGGTCATTAGCAGGACTTTGGAGAACTTGACTGTACTGAAAAACTAATTCAGTCATATGATTCAGGTGTTTTGGACCAGTGGAACATTTAAAAGTTGCAGGACACCGGCCCTCGAGGCCGGGATTTTGACACCTCTGGTCTACAGTGTCAAAGGCTGCTGAGAGATCCAACATCACCAGCAGAACAGGGGTTTTTTTTGCATCCAGGGACAGAAGAATGTCATTCTGTACTTTTAGCAGAGCTGATTCAGTGCTGTGACAGGATCTGAAGCCAGACTTTAATTTTTCAAACAGGTTGTTGTGCTCTAGAAGAGATTGAAGTTGAATAAAAACAATCTTTTCAAGGACCTTTGATAAAAATGATAAATGGGAAATTGGCCTGAAATTAGAGAGAGCTGTAGGATCTAAGCCTGTTTTTTTGAGAAGAGGCCTGACCACAGCATGTTTAAAAGCAGATGGCACATAACCTGAACTTAGACGGCTGTTAATGAATGTCAAAAGACAAGGACCAATGACATTGAAGGACTGTTTGAACATTTTTGAGGGAATGATGTCCAGAGTACAGTTTGTTGGTTTCATCTGCTGAACCACCTTGACGAGGTGAGGCAGTGAAACCAGGTCGAACTGGTCAAAAACAGCAGAGGTTTTTGCAGACTCAAATGATTGGACAGCATTGGATGAGCTGACAATGTTCTGCTTGATAGAGTCAATTTTGTTGACAAAGTAACTCAAAAAAATCGTCACAGGTAGACTGTGTGGCAGTTTTTAGAACATTGACAGAAGGATGATGACAGACTGAATTGTACTAAATAGAGCCCTCGGCCAGTTGCAGCTGGTGGATATTAAATTGGAGAGGTACTGTGACTTGGCCTGCTTCACAGCATTTTGATATTCACAAAGACAGTCTCTAAGTATTCCCTGGGACACATGGAGCCTGTCCTTCCTCCATCTGCGCTCTGCTTTCCTGCAGTATTGCTGAAGAGCCCAAGTTGTTTCGGTGAGTCATGGAACTGGTTTGATCTTTGAAGAAGTCTGTTTGAGAGGAGCAATGGAGTCCAAGATCTTTGTGCAGGAGTGCTGAAAGGAGGTGATGGATTCTTCTGGATGTAGAAATGGGTCCAGGCAGTGAACTGACCCGGAGTGGATGGAGTGATGGAGTGGCAGAGACGTGCTGGGAGGACAGTCTTCACTGCAGGAGGGGTGGAAAATTCAAATATGATGGGAAAGTGGTCCAAAATAAAAGTGTCCAGAATCTCTACAGCAGCTATATGAAGGCCGTGAGAGATGATTAAGTCCAGTGTGTGGCCCTGATTGTGCGTTGACCCTGACACAGACTGTTAAAGACACAAATGGAAACATAACTTATGATGAGGGAAAGTAAAGAGTGTTTTTAGAGATTTCTATAAAACTCTATACATTCCACAAATAAATCCAACAGATGAGGATATTAATCAATTCTTGGAGAGAGTAATACTCCCAAAACTAGACAGTAGTCAATCATCAGAACTAGAGTCACCATTAACATCAGATGAGCTCTGTGAAGCCATTAAAAATATGCCTAATAAGAAATCTCCAGGCCCAGATGGGTATCCAGCAGAATTCTATAAATAATTCTAGAACATCCTGGAACCAATATTTCACAGAAAGCTACATGAGTCAGAAGAAAATGGCAGGCTTCCAACACAAATGAATTCAGCCAACATTAGTCTCCTATTAAAACCAGGCGAAGACCCAGTATTACCTACCAGTTATCGTCCCATTTCTCTTATTAATGTCGATGTTAAAATAATTTGTAAAGTCCTCTCTAACCGATTAGAGAAGATAATTCATGTCATTATTCATCCTGACCAAACTGGATTCATAAAGGGAAGACACTCGACCACAAACACTCGCAGATTATATAATTTAATAGAGTATTCATATAGTAAAAGTATTGAAACAGCTATTTTGTCTTT
>JARVGV010000645.1:31503430-31520070 GCA_031762435.1 Hypsolebias longignatus
CCCTGTGTACATAATTTCATTTCATCACATGTACCACATGTGGTGCAAATGACAATAAAGACTCTCTGACTCTGACTTTACTCTACTCTACTTTACTCTACTCTACTTTACTCTACATACTCTACTTTACTCTACTCTACTCTGCTCTGCTCTGCTCTGCTTTGCTCTGCTTTGCTCTGCTTTACTCTGCTCTACTCTGCTCTACTCTACTCTACTTTACTCTACTTTACTCTACTCTATTCTACTCTACTTTACTCTACTCTACTCTGCTCTGCTCTACTCTGCTTTACTCTACTTTACTCTACTCTACTCTACTCTACTCTGCTTTACTCTGCTCTACTCTACTTTACTCTACTCTACTTTACTCTACTCTACTCTGCTCTACTCTACTCTACTCTGCTCTGCTCTACTCTACTCTACTCTACTTTACTCTACTCTACTCTACTTTACTCTACTCTCAGTAGCGACATGATTTTAAAAGTGGAAGAGTAGATAACATGGTCTAAATTATACTTAAGTACAAGTAAAATTACACACTTGGAAGAAATATTCATAAAATACAAGTACCCCAAAAATCAATGCAATTAAAGTCATGTATTTGTAATTCTTTACTTCCACCCCTGCTATTCTTGCACATCATTTGCAAGTACAACACAACTCATGTAAAATAAAGTCCCACTCAGCCAAGTATCTTTAAACTAATGGCAAAGTGCAGCTTCGTGCACTCGCTGTACTGTATTTTACTTTGCTTCATCACATAAGGAAAGTGTAAAGAAGTGAATGCAGTGCTTTCCCATCTGCTACAGTCGAGCCCCTTTTCCTCGTCCCTCCAGGAAAGCTAATGACAGACATGTAAGTAGGCAGCGTGACCTGTTCTGCTGCACATGGAGTTTATTTACCGTGGTTTTAGCTGTAGCTTCCACACTCAGCCCCCAGGGCACAAATATGTCTGTGGTACTCCTTTCCAGGGAGCAGCAATCTGACAAGCAGCACAGACCTAATCCAGGCCAGGTCTGGGGCTGTGTTTGGTATTCATCCCCTAGGTATGAAATAAATACAAGACCAGTAAGTAGATCTGCCTGCCTTAACAACCGCAGGGCAGTGGAAGGCTTTCCAAACTTATGATACATGCCTTGATGGGATATGTCTTATTCATATATGTAACCTCCTAACATTTGGGGCTTTTTCTACAAATAAGAACAGCTTTGATCTCCTGTAGAAAGTAATACAGTTTTAATGTCTGACTTTAAGGGCCATTAGCTGCATTTTTATCTGTTAGCAAGGCTGCTTGGCAAATAATGTGAAGCGGTTTTTGCTAGCCCCAAGGTTAGAAAAGCGAGTTTATGATTGGAGAATTGTCAGTTTCACTTCATCGCTGGAAGAAGGTGGGTGGAGAACGCGCATAAGTAATTCCCTTTCTTCCTTAAAGTTCTTCAGTGCCATTACCTTTGAGCAAGTTTCAGCGAGGAGAAAGAAAAAACAGATAATGCTAATAAAAATAAGATTTGTGTAAGTGTACAGTGACTTTTGGAGAAAAGGCTGCATTTTGCTTTTAGAAAAGAAAGTTTGTTTTGAACTTTCTTTTTTAGGTGTGTCATCTCCTGGTGGAATCCCCCGACTCCCACCCATCCTCCCATCTCTGCTTTTTTGTTGCAAGAGACAGAGCGGACCAGATGTGCTTGTTCAAACTTGCTGAGCAATTTGTGGATAAACAGTTGCCTCTAATGGCTAAAGTTGTCAGAGCTTTATCTTCTGCTAGGGAGCTAAAGAGAAGAAAAATGATATAGTATGTAAAAAGACTAAGAGAATGATAAGAAGAAAGAAAATTACATGGGACGAACCTGCACCAAGCCTCTTTTTTCTCTGCTGTATTTACTCACCGTGCGCAGAAATGCTATAATGTGCTGGAATGCTGTAGACATGTGGTTACTAGCAACATTAATATAAAGGTGTTTTTTTTTTCACAACTCTCCGTGACCTTGTGCTTTTGGGATCTGCCTGTGTTTCAGTCCTGTCCTGTAACTTTATCCAGTTGAGACAGATGGCAGCTCCTTGTGAGTCTGGCCTGGTTCTGTTGAAGGTTTTATTTTCAAAGTTCTCTACGGTCACACGATGGACGATTCATGGAATTTGATTATGAATTGGATTATCTTGATTGAGCTGAAATAATTTGGATGGGGCGCACAACATTAATAGGTGAAGTGAACAACACTTTGCTGAGAAACACCACAAAGAGGCGTTCAGGCAATAAACGGCTCCCAAACTAAACATTATCCCAATAACAGCATTCCCCACGAGCGATGGCCTCCTCAGGAGGACTGTTTAGCACGTTACACCACATGCTCCTCAAAAACAGCTCAAGGAGCACGGCGTAGAGGGCTACCTCCCCCAAAGCTTCCAGATTCCAATCCTCTTGGTCATCCGCTGAGTGCAGCAGAACAAGACTGATCCACAGAGACCCATCCTGCCACCCACAGAACCCAAACGGTCCTGATCCGAGACATCACACAGATCCAGTGAAATTTTCCAAAGATCCGAGCGCTGGAAGCCTCTGCTTGTTTTAATGACATGAAATGGGTTTGGGTAAAGCTAAGCAGGTTGTTGTGTTGTGGCTGCTCGTTACATGGCTCAAATACATGAGCTGCTCTCATGTTACTGGTTTACAACGCTTTACTGTGTGAATGTTTATGAAGCATTCACACTAATGTGATCCTTTTTTTTAATTTCCCGTACGTGTTTCGACATCTTTCTCATCCTGCAGTTTTCAGCCATTTCAACAAAGTGTATATCTAAATGTTCAGCTCTTTCAGGACAATCCTGCCATGACTTTTAGTATTGGTACAACTACCTTTTGAAATATATTGAGCCTTTTCTGACTTTTTTTTTCTCAAAGAAAATGAACTGAGCTCATTTTCCATCCTTCAAATCTTTAGATCTGTTTACAACCTTTTACTGCTCCTTTCACATTTTGTTCCGATTCAGCTACTTTCAGCTAATTTCAGCTGGGGTTTAGCTTATTTCTGTAAGTTTCAGCTTATTCTGCTATTTCAGCTACTAGCTCTTTTTATGCTACTTGTTCTTTCTCCACTTCCTTCTTGTAACTTAAGCTTCTTTCTGTCTTGTCAGCTACTTTTAAGCTGTTTTTGTACCAATTTTTGCTTTTTTTCCCAGACAAGTTCCACTTTTTTGGACTCATTTCTACTTCTTTCAGCCAAAGTACTTTGGTAACAGCAGCTGTTTTAAATGTGCTTGAATTTGACTTTACTTGACTTAATTGGGCAAATGTGGGCTTTCTGCCTTCTTGTGCTAATTTAAGCTAGTTCTACATTTTCAGCTACCTTTTTAGCTTTTCTTTTTAGCTAATTTTAACTGTTTTCTGATAAATTCAAATTTTTATGGCAGTTTTTGCTACTTTCAACCTAAAACAACTTCTTTAATGTAATGTAAGCTTATCATGCTCCTTTCAGCTGTTTCCGGCTAGTTTCGGCTTTAGCTGATATTTCATCTACAATTTTAATGTTTTATTGTAATTTAAGCTTTTCCAGCTAATTCCACATTTTGTAAAGCTCTTTTCAGCTCTTTCCATTTCCTTCTGGTAATTTGCTTCTTTTTGCATTTTCAGCTAATTTTCAGCTATGTTTTGTTAACTTCAGCATTTTTTAGCTAATTTCTTAACTTTTGTGCTATTTTCTGCCTTTTTAAACCTAATTCAGCAAATATGTGTTCTTTCTGTTTTCTTCTACTAACTTAGGCTCGTTCTTCCATTTCAGCAAGTCTTTTAGCTGATTTCCGCTGTTTTCAGCAAGTTCTTCAGTAATAAGCATTCACACAGCATTTCCGCATGAAATGCAGTTTCTCTAGTTATCTCAACATTATGTTTGATTCAGTGTCTTCACATGAAATATTTGGGCTGTGGCAAATTATTTTTTATAATGGGAAGTGAATCTTCTAACGTACTATTCAACCCTGTTGATTTATATTAATGTGTTTATTCATCGTAGACTTTACTTTTCACTGAGCACCCAACACACTTTGCATTTGTTGCTGTTAATATTGTGAGACACTGAACCTCTCATTGCCTCCAATATGTGTCCCATTGGTGTATGAATGTGATTTAAAGCACAGATTAGTCTTTGTAATAGTAGAGTGTTGTATGAATGGGTAAATGAGGGCACAGATTGTGTTGTAAAGCACTTTGAGTGTCTTGATAAGATAGAAAGGTGCTCTATAAGTACAGTCCATTTACCATTTAATAACGTTGTCCCATATGCATCAAGACAAAAGTTTAGCCAGCTGTTTAATTTCGTCCATCGCCAAAAGCAGGCAATGTTTATGCCACGTCTGTGTGTGTGCCAAAATATTTTATCAATCAGAGCAGCGACTTTAATGAAACTCTCAGAAGGTAATCAATGACTGCACACCTACAACTTATAACGGGTATGAGTCAATTCAAGATGGCTGACAAAGCTAGTTTGGCCTTAGCCAGCGCGATGACGGTTATAACTTTTCAGATTTGCAGATGTTAAGACAAACTTGATACTGAGGGTCAAGAAGTTATTGTCAAGGTCTGAGCGTAAAAACTCTTAACTCCATCTTCTCTCAGCATGAGATCATATGCTGACATGGCAGGTGATATGCATTCCTTGAAGAAACGCTAAACCCTTAATTTTTTTATCCTTTTTTGTTTTGTTTTTATTAAGCTTCAAGTATTTTTATCTAACCTTGACAACGTCAGCTGTGTTTGAAAGTTCTCAGCCGTCCCGTAGCTTGACTAGATTTAAGTTTGCTTCATAAAAACACACAGTAAAGTCATGTTCAGGTACAGCTCACATTCTCCTGAAGACAACTCAGGTTTTAATTTTTGTCTCGAGCGAAGCCCCTTTTTTCTTGAGAAATACAAAAAAAAAAAAAAAAAGACACTTAACACATTCCTGGCGGCACAAGGCGTAACTTGTTATGGACCCTGTTCACAGGGCTGTGTTAAGGTGAATCCAGACACACACACTGGGCTGTGTGCACCAATAGGGGCAGCATTGATTTAGAGCATTACTCAGACAGGGGGTGGGGGGGGGGCAGGGGGGGGGGGGGGGGGGGGGGGAGTCTTCCTTGGTTGCATTAGGAGAGCCTCCAGCCTTTGTGATTCCTTTTGATCAAATCTCTGTGAAAGATGAGTGTCATGCCCTCTTCTAGCCAGCTGTGAGGGGACTGCCCTGTGACTTGGAGGGGGTAGACGTGTGCAGGTCTTGTGTGTGTGAAAGGGCATGCACACCTCTGTACGCACACTATTGTGTGTGTGCGCGTGTGTGTGGAGTCTAGGAAGGGAGCAGGCAGCTCCTGAGGTGAGAATGCCGAGTGGGAGGATCTCATTCCAATCCCCTGTGCCCAGTTTCAACACACACACTCTCTCACACACACACACACACTTGCTAAACATCTTGAGTACTTTAGAGCCAGTCCACGGCAACATTAGAAGAGAGAAAGCAGAGAAGGCATGTGTGCAGCCAGAATAAAAGCACAGTGATTTGTTCTACTTTTTTTTTTTTTCTTTTTGTGTGTGAGTGTGTGTGTGAGTGTGTGTGAGAGAGAGGCATGTGTGTCTGTTGAAGCAGAGGCTGCTGGAAGTGATGGCTCTTTTGCGTAAGTACTTGTGCGGACAGGAGAGTTAGAGGCAGTTGTTCAGCGGGACTCTCACAGAATGGCAAACTCCCCGGTCTCCTTGGAAACCTTCGACTAAATGACAATGGCTGAGGTAAGAGAGAGACGCCGTTTTCCTCCTGTGCTCTGTCGCCTCTTCTCAGTCTCACCGCCTGCTCACATCCTCTCAGATACACCCTGGGAGGAGGTTGTGGGGGTCAGGTGGGAGACGTCTTTCACTTTATGCACAAGTTAAAACAGACAGGTTTTTTTTTTTTTTTTTTAAACCTTCCATGTGTCAAAGATCAGCTGGGCCAAGAGACGTTTTGTTATTCTGCTGTCAGTGTTAGATGTAAAAACACGTTTTGTTACTTTTATAGAGGGAAAACGTCCACGTTTTGTTGTAAAGTACAGTGAAATGAAATTTGAAATCATGTTTCAAAGAGGCAGGGGCTCACAAGTTTTCACAACTGCATGAAAGCGATCACGTTTCAAGATGAGCTGAAACGCTTTCGCTCTTAAACATAACAGAGACCACGAAACGAGAGCACCTTTGATCCAAGGAGGGGTGATGTCTTCCAAGACCTCATAGAAAATACCTTCTTTTTTTTAATTATATTTTTCATCTCTGATCTGATTTTAACTCTCATGTTATTACTGTGTTTGTATTTTATTTATTCATTGCGTGCATTGTTGTATTTTATTGTGATCACCAGTTGCACTCTTATCAGAGGAACAGTAGTTACTTGTTGTGAAGCAAAGTGTGATCCAGGGAAGGTTAAGGTGTCTCCCTGCCTGACCTGGGCCTGTTGCTTCACTGCTGCACACCCTGCAGGGCTCTTGGCTGATGGACACACTGCTGGATTATGATTTAAGAACTATCTCATGTTTTTTTTTTTTTTGTCTGTGTGGTGAAGCAGAGAAACTTTAGTAAGCGTAGACACAATCACTTTTAACTTCCTGCAGGAACGAAACGAAACAATCTGTGGGTCAACTTTCAGCGAAAGCTGTGGCGACGTCAGATTCAATGAATGAAAAGTTGTGTGTGGTACAACGTCCAATCAATCGCTCAGGAGGAAAAATAAATACGTTGTACACATGGTTTTGTTTTTTTACACCTGCAGCATCTGCACACTTTGTTTTTGGCATTTGCATTAATTAAAGTTTAATTATCGTAATGCTTACAAACATGCATTAAAAATCCTAAATGTGTATAAGCTTTGTCCTAAAATAACCTTAGTTTTATTGTCAGATAATTGAAAAAAAAAAAAACACAATTTCCAAAAAATTAAGATTTTGGAATACAATTGTCTAAGAAATAAAAGCAGTTAAACACTTTTTTTGCTGAATATTCCTTGAACAGTAAGGAGCAACAGTTTCAGAGGTTCCTCCATCTTTGAGTGTTTGTGAGCGAAATAACTGACGAAGAGCAAAACATCTTTCCTCCAACATCCTCTCATCTTTTTATTCCTGCTGCTGTTGCACCTCTTCGATCTTTTCTTTGCTCTCATTGCCTCTTATTTTGGTAAATATCTGCTGTTTTCTTTCAGCACTACAGGGCCTCTCAGCACCACACACACACACACACACACACACACACGCAGTGTGGAGTACAGCTCAAAGTGAAAATAATTCAGAGTTGATGTTTCGGTTCATCCATTTGGTGATGCACTTAGTGTGTCTTTCTGTTTTTATTTTATTTTACTTGTTTGGTGACAACTGGAGCTAAACTCCATGAGCTTCAGGATGTCTGCCCATGAGGGGACAACGGGAGGCTGAGGGAAACATGAGTGAATCTCCTCCAGCCTTTCACCCCTTTGAGTGTCTCCTGAAGCTGTGATCTGCTCCTCCCTGACCCCAACACACACACACACACACACACAACAGCAGCCATTGCATTTATCCTGCGCTGCCACCAAAAGGCTTGTAAGGATTTGTCAGCCAGATGTGACAAGATTGTCAAGAGGCAGGCGAGAAGAGAGGGAGATGTGATATTAATCAGAGCGTAGCTGGAAGCCAAACTCTCTCAGCTTCAGTGTACTAACTTGTTCTTCTCATTTACTGCCTCTCGGAGCCAAACACTCCCTCTGAGCTCCTAACGGGAAGCAACCAACACCAGAACCTCATCCAAACTTTGGCTGCTCTTCCTCCTCTTCTCTCCCTGCCACAAGCTCCTCTCCTTGTTTCTTCACTTTCTGTTGTAAAGACGCCAACTTTTTCTTTCCTCATGGATCTGCAGGTAAAGCTGTGCTGTCTCCTGTCTGTTGAAACATGTAGCAGAGGTGTTTGTGTGGTTGTTGGATGAGTTCAGATCAAGAGGTTTTCATGCTGGATCTGGGCTCAGTGGTCTCATTCATGCTGTCTTTCTTTCCTTTTTTGTTGTTTAAACCTGTTTTATGCTTTAATTTAGGAAAACTTTCCATTTCAGGACTGACATGTCCCGCCACCTGAATGGGATTGAGTGGGCACGTAACATAAGGAAATAACAGAAAAAGACAAGCTTCTTAGCTTCATGTTGATGTAGATCAATAAAAATATACTCTCAGGTTTTTAACCTGCTGCTGTATTTCCAAGAACATCACAGACTGGAGTTAGATTGCAGCATCTGTTGACCGCCTTGTGTTTCGTCACTTTAGCAAGCGCTTTCCACAAGTTTACATTTCACTGTCTTCCTGTCAGCTTGATTACAAACTGTGGTGGACGCTTTGGAGATAAGACGTGAAGAAGGTGGAATTTTCATAATGGTTGAAATTAGAAACGAGTACATCAGGAGGATGTTGAAGATGGAGAAAAGGAGAGAAGGTTCATGGATGTTTGAAGGAAGACATGCAGATGGTTGGTGGGACGGAGGAGGTCAGATGGAGACAGATGAGCTGCTGTGGCAACCACTGAAGGGAACAGCCAAAATAAAAAGAAGGAATAGCTTGGTAGTTTTGTTTTTTTATTATTTGTATTTTTATTTTTTTAAGAATAAATTTAGTTTTTTTTTTTTTTTTTTGTATTGAGCAAATAGACAAAAACATGCATGTCACAGGTGAAGAGTGGAGGACAGCGTGGTGGCTGCTTAACGCTTTATCAGAGGAAGAGGCAGTGTTAGCAGAATATCTGAACAGTTTCTGGAGAAAAGTCCTCCCACTGAATTCCTGAGACTTTTCTGGCTAAAGCGCTCTCATTTAAAAATCTGTTATTGTTTTTTTTTTATTTTTTATTTATTTATTTATTTATTTATTTATTTATTTATTTATTTATTTATTTATTTATTTATTTATTTTGCGAACTTGTTTTTTGAACCTTATATGTTACAATAAATAAATGAATGAATAAATAACTAAATAAATATCAGCAATTGTTTTGATTTTACAGCCATATGATTAAAAAAAAAACTTTGCTCAAAAGCCATAAACTGGTAAATATTCTAAATCTCTGGCAATTAATTAATTTATTTATCTATTTACTTAATTATTTATTTGGATGTGCGTTTGTTTGTTTAAACCTTTTGTTGAATTGACTGAAAATGACTAGAACAGTAGTTAATAACTTCAAGCGTGAACAGATTTTATAGTCGTGCACAAAATGATTTTCAGCTATAAATCACACTGACAGATATTTTCGTTAACTCTCGTTCAGAAACAAGCAGCACAGTTTTCACTTTGTGCAGTGTTCCCGTGTTAAACGTGCGTCCAGTGTTTTCACGTCTGTTCTTACGCAGCACTGACATTAAAAAAGGCAAAAAGCAGATTTTAGGTTTTGGACTTCACCTGCAGTTTGTGTGTTGACAATGATTCAAGCATTTCTAAAAATCAAAACACTGCAGTGATCATGTTGCATAAAATGTGCTTTTTACACATACAGTACACTGCTAAATGAATCTGATCAAGTGCGTTTCAAACAGTTAATTGTGTATTTTAAAAAAATTACTTTAAAATGTAACATGACAATTTTTTTCATGCAATATATAAGTTCCTGTCACGGTCAGGTGTGTAGTCTTTTTGTTAACTGATTATTTATCTTTGATGTTGTGAGGCAGCGGATCATTTATTCGTCTGAAACTTTGAGGCATAATTAAAATGTAGACATACAAATAGGTTTTAACACTAAATTAATAAAAGAAAAACACTGGAGATTTGCAGAAAGTTCCACATCACTCAGACTTCCTCAGTCAATTCAAGGCTGTTTGAGTTTATCGTGTCAGAGGAAGAAAAACGACTGAGATTTTGTGACACGACGTTCACTCTCGTTTCCAACAAGACTGAATTTTCATCACTGTTTTACTCTCAAGTACACACACTCACACACACCCCGCAAGTGCACGTGCACAAAAGCAGTTTTACAGTGTGACACTAAATTTCACAGCTTTCATCAGCAGCAGTTGAAGTGTCAGGAAACAGAATGGACCCTTGAGATGTGATGGAAACACACGTAGGCACACTCACATGGTCATGGATGAACGTTAACAAGATGACAAAACTGATCAATATTTATAATTTTTTCCAATAAATGCTCTTCATACACAGATTTTTTCCGACTTTCCTTCTTTCTTCTGTTGTTTCTTAATGAGATTGTGACATGGTTGTCATTTAGTTGGAAGATCTTCACCACGCAGCGTTAGACATGTATTGAACTTCCTGTACTTCCTGAACGTTCATTAGAATAGGTGCAGCGTGATCAAGGTGCACAGGAGAGCGTTGCTGATGATGTTGTGTAGGCGTACCTCAGCATTATCAAAAAGCTACTCAGTTAGCTGTGGCTTGGAGAGCGCTGAAGGACCCACATCATTTTGTGCAATTAGTCTTCTTGTCGTTGGCTCCATTGATGCATGTGAACAGCCACGGCTTTGTTGTGACAACAGCAAAGGGAAAGAGACAGGGCGGGGCATGTGCCTCTTTTTTTTTTTTGTCTTCCTCTCAGGAACTCTTGAAATGAATCGCTAATTAAGATAAACGAATGCATCACACTCTGAAACCCAATGTGTGTGTGTGCATGTGTGTGCGCACAGGGCACGTGATTGAGATGTATATTAGGGATCACAGCAGCAGGGGTGTGTGCACCCACAGTGGGATGGGATTAAACTAATTTGGCCATGTTGGGTCTCGCTGCTCTGTAATGATGGGATTATGTCTCGGAGAGATGAGCAAAAGGGTTTTTACACCTCAGCAGTCGCCTCGTGGCGGCTTGCTCGTCCAAACTGGACAGAGACAGGAAGGGCAAAAAAAAAAAAAAAAAAAAGAACAGAAAAGCAAGACATCACGAGACTGGAGGTTACTCAGCTGTGGTTCGAGGCCAGGCAAGTTGCCACCAGCTTCATTTCTGGTCAGTTTATTCATGTTAATGAGAAGAGGTTATTGCAAGGTGAAATAATGTGATTCCTGAACACAAGAACAAGCTCAGCCTCAAGCGCAGAACCAGAGGAAGAGGGGGAGGAAGCCATCTACCCACACTTTTCTCTTTCTTCGCCTGTGGAGAGGGAGTGAGCACGGGCAAGAAGCAAGGCATTCAGCTCACTAAAATCCATGTGATCATACATTATAGATGCAGAGGGAGATAGGTGCGAGAGCACAACCACTCCAGAGCATCCAACATGTACCACCAACTACAGCTGCTTTGATGCTAAATCTGATGATACTTTACCTTTTTTTTCTGTTTCTTTTGGAGCCAGGTGAAGAAAGTGGTTGTGTGGCCACTTGGGGTAGATGGGACATGTTCAGCTGTATTGCTAAAACAAGAACTTGATTAATTTTGTTCTTAAGAAAAACAGGCTAAGATTGACTACAACCGGGGACAAAATCACTTGAAATACTCGTGCGTTGTGTTGTCAAATATCACCTTAAATCTCGTATAAAAACAGCAAATGTAGTGTAGAAAAATAAGAATGAGGGAAGCAGGTATGTATCATTGCTCAAACAGATCCACTGAGGACATCTCAAATACAGTCCTATACACCGCAATGCCATATTTGGAACACAGGTTATAAACAAGTCTGTTCATAGTGTATGGTTGAGCCATCAATACCATCGTCCCAACGTGATCAGGAGGCTACAGTGACTGGGTCTCAGTATTCACCTGTGTTTGTGGATAAAGGGCTTTTTGGCCAACTGTCACCATAAACTGTGAACCTTTGTTTCCACATTTCCAAAAGCCTAAAACCCTGGGCACAGGAGCACCACATGGATGTGTGCTCGGTACCATTCAGACCTCCTTTATATGCCTACACACTCAAACATCCTATTAATACAGTATTTACATTTTCATACAAAACAGCACAAGTTGCACTTATCTCAAAGCATGATGAGATGATGATATATAATATAATAGTTTAATATGGTACGACCTTGAAATGTCACACATCAAATGTGAAAAATAGTCTTTACATTCTGGGTATACATTAATTAAACTCTGACATGCTGTTCCACTATATCCAACTCCCACCTTCACAGATAATTTACTTTAATTTGTTTTTAAGTTGAAATGCTATTTTATGTTCCTTGTATAACTATATATTTTCTTTGTACTGTTTACTATACATGCAAATATGTGTGGGTATTTGTAAAACGTGAATGGTAATTATTTCCTTTAGGAGAATCATGAAAAAAGAGCTATACATGTATTCTACTGTCTTTTTCAGCATCTTTGGGAAGCACAACAGTTGCACATTTGTATGTTGCTTTCTACTCATCTTCATCTTAAATTTTAGCTACGGTACTGATTTCACCTGTTGTGTTTTCCTGTCTTTTTGAAAATAATTCTCATTATTCTGACTTTACAGGCTATCTGCTGCACTTTGGTGAACTGTAACTGTGACTGCTTCAAACCTGGGAAACTGAAGAGGAGGCAGTGTGAAAACTGCAAGCATGGCTGGGTGGCACACGGTAAGAACTTTATTAAAGGTTTCTGACTGGTTGGAACCACTGGAAAACAATGTAAAAACAAAAGTTTTGATGCATTGCTGTACTTTTTGTCTGTTTTTCAATACTGGTTTGGATTGTTCACTTGTTCAGCCGGTCTATTTCTGTGTAGTGGGTCTTATGGGCACTGCAGAAGAGAAATATGAAACAGCCTCCTTGCAGTGTAACAAAATTATGCACCTGATATTGACATTGTGATCAGTTATAAACAATACTTTCCTGTAGAAGACAGTAAAAGCTAATATATTTATAAATATACAGATTAAAATTATGAATTTAGGTTTTGAATAAGTGGTGGCCCCATACAGGATCATTTTATTTCCAAACAAACATTACAATACATCCCTTATTGTTTTTATTGTATAGTTACAACTCTAAATCTGCAATGAAAGCAATTGCTTTCAAAGTTGCTCTCATGAAAGCAATTTTCTAATGCCTTTGTGAGTGGTTTTTTTTTTTTTTTGTCTTTCTGTTAGCAAAATATCCCAGGAATCAGTAAAATAATTTTAATGAACCCCCAGAAAGTAATCATCAGATATACACACATCCATGATTCTACTTGGGAATCAGTTTAATTCAAGATGGCCACCAAAGCCAGTGAACTTTTGCAAACACAGACATGACTATAGCTCAGGACTGTTTACAAAAATTGCGGTAAAATTTGGTGTGAAAATAGTTGAGACATTCACAAAACAAACTCTTGACACTTAAAGAACAAACACTTTAGTTTTTAATTTAGACCAGTGTCAAGAAGCTCATTTTCAAAGTAGCATTCTTTGAACAAACATAAATCACCTGTTGTGTCGCATGCCACATTTTAAATCTATAATTTTGTCATCATTAGCACTTGATGGATGTAACTGGGACCCTGTGTACATAATTTCGTTTCATCACATGTACCACATGTGGTGCAAATGACAATAAAGACTCTCTGACTCTGACTCTGACTTGATGTGTTGAATATGAGTCTGATACTACCACATCCAATTTAGGTCAGTAATTGTATACATGGATCAGTGATGGTCATGTTTGTAGGCACATTAGCTCATATGACCGTCTTGAAGTCCAAATGTTAACCAGTTAGATAAACATGTACATTTTTAAGAGTTTCATTAAAATCTGTCCACTGGTTCCCGAGATATTTTACTAACAGACAAACAGGGCGAAACACACAGAAACACCTGATGGTGCACTGTTATTGGAGGTGTTTTAAGTAATAAAGGAATTAAATGATCTTTAAACTTTTTTTAAATTTTAATTATTGTAAATTATTTAAAACACAGTCAAAAGTAAAATAAACTCCTCCCACTTTCAGTTCTGGGGATTTACACATTAAGGCATTTTACAAACATCTGTTGTTACCAGGTTTTAACCAGGTTCTAAAATCTAATGTGTCCAAAAGACAGACAAATGATTTTGTCATGTCATTCATTATATGGTGTAGAGGTTGGCAGCCGGCCTGGGACCAGGCAGCCGCGGTTCGACTCCTCGCCATGCCCACATGTGGTGGTGTCTCTGAGCAAGACACCAAATTGCTCCCTGGGCGCCTGCCCACTGCTGCACCTGGATGTATCACAGGTGTGATGGGTTAAATGCAGAGAACTAATTTTGCCATTGTGTTCCCATGCACTGATGACAACACATTGCACTTATACTTAACAAAATGTTGTGGGTCAAAAAGACACATCCACCCAATGATTCAGCAGCTTCTAGAAGCACTTTTAGCAGCAGTGACTTGAAGTCTAGCTGACTTTCTATCTCATTCATTGTACACAGCATTTCTTCAGTTCTTTGAGGTGTGCAGACATGTAATTCTGCACGGCACTCTTACGGTCCCATCACAGCATTTTAATCAGGTCAAGAACTGAACTTTGACTGGACTTTTGCTACAAATTGTGTTTTTCAGAGCCTCTGCTGTAGATTTGTTGCTTGAGATCTTAGTTTTGTTCCATTTCATCTGAGCTTCAGGTGTCAGACAGGTGGTCTCATGTTCAGCTCTAGAACATTTTGATCTAAGCAGGAGTTCATATCCTTGAAGTGTCCAGGTCCTGTGGCTGCAAACAAGCCCAAATCATGAACCCTCCACCACTGTTGGATAGCTGGTATGAGGTTTTAATACTGACATGATGTGTCTGGTTTTCTCTGAACATAGTCCAAACGCCGCTTCTTTGGTCTCATCAGTCCACAGGACATTGTTTCAGATGTCTCTTGGTTTATTCAGATAGAACTTTGTGAATCTATTGTTGCATTTGTTCAGCAGCAGCTCCTTCATGCCCTCCTTGATCCTATAAAAGCAGAAATGAGGACACATTTTCCAAACATGTTCAGATTTGGTTTTTGTTTCAGAAAAATTGGACTCTACTGTGTGTTTTTTGTGCACTTGAGGTTATATTTTGATCATTTAAAACCTGGTAAAGTTCTGAACCTTTTTATTATGCTCTGCTGTGTAAAACCCCAGGATTGAAAGAGGTGTGTTGTCTTTTCCTGTGACTCTAGATCCCACAAATTTAAAATCAGTAATGTTTAACCTGTGTTCCCTTTTGATTCAGTTGTTTTCTCTGATAAACTTTGATACTTCATTAAAATTCTAAACTAGTCATCTTGTCAGTATATCATGTAGTAGTTTTCTGCACAAAATGTATTTGAACATTCTTGTAAATAAATCATAACTTCACCTGCTTTCAATGGCAGAATACTAATGAATCTTTTTGACTTTGTAATGTGAGTTTTATATGAACTGTTTATTTATGTCTTTTTCATTCACTTGTTAACTTTATATGTCCATATAGTGAACATTGAGCTTATACATTTTCTAGCTCTCGTCTTGCTTTTCGTCTTTAAAACATACTTTCATTTCTTGTTCTGTCATTTTGTTGTGCTTTAAGCAGAAGTTTTTTAATTCAATCCAGTAAAATTTGGCACATTTATTCTAGCCCTGAGCAAGCTGAAGGTGCACCACATGTTCCAGAGCAGCCAGGTGGAGATTGTGCACTCCAATGTAGTGTTCGACATCTGCAGCCTGATGCTGTACGGCACCCAAGCCATCCCGATCCGCCTGAAAATCCTCCTAGACCGTCTTTTCTCTGTCCTAAAGCAGGAGGAGGTCATCCAGATTCTTAACGCACTTGACTGGACACTGCAAGACTACATACGAGGATACGTGCTCCAGGTGAGAAGACTCCTGCACATGCTTCTGTTTTTTATTTATTTATTTTTGTGATTTGTTGTTATAATCATGCCTTCATCAGTTAATGTTTCAAGACATCAGCTCAAAAAGTAGAAATCAAAATAAATTTACATTTTGTAGAATGAGTTTCTTGGGACTTGAGATTAAAACCGTTGCTACTTTAGATGGTATTTCCAAAAATCCCATGAATGCAATGACTGCCTGAATAACCCTTTCATATAGATTACTGTATTTATATGTATTATATATTATATATATGTATATTACTGTATTACCTTTTTCGACGTCCTCCGTATATCCACAGAAGCTCCCGGAGAAAACATATTTTTAATCGAACTGGGTGCTCCATACCGGTCATTTGGTCAGCTGGGCGTTCCGGTGCATGGCGCTTACGTCATCAGAGCGCTGTGGTTCATGGGATTTGTAGTCCTGACGTGACTACAGCAGTTCAGGCGTCTTCTCCAGCGCAGGATGGAAAACGTGGAGTGGATTTTAAGCTTCTCAAGCCTATTAAAAAATACATGTCTGCGCCTTACCTTAGAATCGAACTTTTTAATGTGCAGTCCTTGACTAATAAAGCATGCCTCATCCAGGAGCACATTCTGGATAAGGATTTGGATATTATGTGCCTTACAGAGACTTGGCATCAGCCAAACAGTTTCTCTGCTCTCAATGAGGCCTGTCCTGCTGGATATAAATATCTCCAGAGAGCACGGAGTTCAGGCCGTGGCGGTGGTCTAGCCGTCATTTTTAAAGACCATCTGGACCTTTTACCTGTGACTCTGTCTGAATTGTCCTCCTTTGAGTGTTTGGCTTTCTCCTCCAAAACACCAAACTCAATGAAAGTGCTCCTCATTTATAGGCCCCCTAAATCTCATCCTTCTTTTTTTACTGAAATTTCAGAGACTCTGTCAATG
>JARVGV010000645.1:31648249-31663327 GCA_031762435.1 Hypsolebias longignatus
CACAGACATCTACGCCTCCAGATGCAGGAAGAGAGCCACCTGCATCATGAAGGACCCCACTCACCCAGCACACACACACTTTGTGCCCCACTCCCCTCAGGAAGGAGGTTGTGGAGCATTAAGGGTAGAACCACTAGACTGAGGAACAGCTTCTACCCTGAGGCTGTTAGACTCATGAATCCCTAACCAGAAAAATCACTGTAATGCCACTTTAACTAGTGATATGTGACTTATTTGTGCTGCTGATTACCCATGCTGCTGATCTCTTGCCTTTAAGCTGCTGATATACACCCAACTGCTCACTACAAACTCCTGTTCAGGCTGCTGTTTAATATAATGTATTATTTTACATTATTAGTGTTTGGCATATAGCTTATATCCTTGTTTTTTTTATATTTTATATTTTGCTTTTAATGGATGTAACTTGGACCTTGTGTACACAATTTCGTTCCACCTCATGTACCACATGGGATGCAATTGACAATAAAGAAGCTTAAACTTGAAGGAGACTAACCTGTCTAAATAAAGGTTGAATGAAAAAAAACAACAACAAAAAAAAACAGCTAATAGCAGAAATATTATTTTTGTTTAGAAGATTAGCATTTTTACTAATTTTAGAAACCATTACTGGAATTAGTTTCCGCTAAATTAGGTTCCACCAGGTTTAAGTCCAGGAACAAAATTCAGAAGCTTGTTCCCGTGTGGGCGTGTCTGAAAGAGTCTGTCAGGCACGTTATTGGCTTACTGTGTGTACGCAACAAGATGTGATTGGTTGATGCAGCTTCAACTGGAAGGAGACAAAGGCGTGACGCAGACTGGGTGACAGTTTTATTAGCTGTAGTGGTTTTCCGTTAGCTTCTGCAATTTTTTTTTTTTTAACCTGGTTAGAAATTTAGCGTTAGAGAAGCTTGTTTTTTTTTTTTTTTTTTTTTTTTTTTTTTTTTTAGTTAGTGGAATACGGTTTAGTAAAGCTAACTTTTGGTTAGCTGTGCCCACCATTGATTGTTTCATTCTGTTTTGATTGACAACTAGTTACAATGAGTCAACGACTAAAGTGTATTACTGCTGTTTTAAAAATTCTTAAATTTCACTTTTTTAAAAACAAATCTTTACACCGCAAACAGTTTCCTATTACAAGGTTGTTCCACTAAATATGTATGTCATTATATATTATGTCATTTATGAAAGTTCCATAGACTGCGCTGGAATAATCGTAACTTGGAAATTATAATTCAATTATTTACATGAAAAAAATAACAAAATTACTAGTGAAACATTGATGTTTTACTTTTTAAAATAGCATTCATATAAATTATAATGAATTTTATTGGATTGGAGTTGTAATACAGTAAAGTAGAGATCCACATTGTTGCTGGACCTGTGCAGACTAGTCATTAGCTCAGCAAACTATGCAGTCAGGCTCCTCCAAATAATCAAAAAGATATCTGATACACTACTAATTGTTCTGACATTTTCTAAAGAAACCCACTTCAAAAGATCTGAACTATTGCTTTAATTTGCATTGCCGTTCTGATTAACATAAATCTATCCCATCCCACCTGTTTACTAAATTAGGATGCTTGCGGACATAAAACCAAAATAGACCACTGAAATTTTGCATCATTGTGAAGTGATAACCTTTGACACTAATGGTTGACACACAGCAAAAATAAATAAAAGTTCATTACTGCTGAGTCATCTTCCACCAAAGGCTACATGTTTTTTTTCTTGCCAGACAAATATGAACCCGTTGTTTAATCTGGGATTATTGTGGAAATAGCTCAAAGATAATCATTTTTTTTTATTTCTCCAGATTTTGTTTGCTTATCCCGTTCCTAAAAAGATAAGAAGCTGATGAAGAAGCTTTAATTAACTAATGTTTTGGTGTTTTGTATCTTTTAGTTACTGTAGTTAATCTCATGCAGGCAGAAGGTTGCAGAGAACCACTAGACTGAGGAATAGCTTCTACCATGAAGCTGTTACCTCACAAATCCCTAACCAGGATAATCACTGTATGAAAAAAGAAAATCACTGTGATGCCATTTTAATTGGTGATATGTGACTTATTTGTGCTGCTGATCACATGCTGCTGATCTCATGCTGCTTACTATAATAATGCTCCTGTATTCATAACCATCCACTCACTGCAGACTCATGTTTGGGCTGCTGTTTAATCTACTGTATTATAGTGTTTAGCATATATCAGATCTTTTAGCGTATTATTTAGCATTCATTTAGCATATATCTTCAGTTATATCTTAGATTGTTATATACTGTTTCTTTTTATACTTTATATTTCTTGCTATTTTTGAGTGTAATTGGAATATTGAATACACAGTTTCATTCCACCTCATGTACCACATGTGATGCGAATGACAATAAAGATGCTTGAACTTGAACGAGTTGAAATCATCATTTAGAACAGCATATTCTTGGAGTAAGCATTAAATGTAATGTACTTTCTCAGGAGATGTATCTTGCTCTTTATTCTAACAGAAATCTCAGGGTTAACACGTCGATTTTGTTTTCCGCAGGTATTTTTTGAATAAATGTAGCTGCAGCTTTGTAAACCATTGAAATGTATACAACTTACCATGGTTAAATGGTGGTCCAGTAGTGGTCTGTGTAAATATCATGCCTGGTTATGTTGGCCGAGAGTCACACCAGCCAGACAATAGATCCAGCACATTTTCCAGAGACACAAACAATGTTTAACTTTTTTTTTAAAGTTTCAATGTTTTTTATTTTTCCCCGAAAGAACATTTCTTCTCTAAAACCACATAATCAAGTTTCAAACATCAGCCGTTCTGTTTTCGATTTGTTCCCATTGTTCCCAGATAAAAGATTTCCTTTACAAACCTAGAATTTACTTAAAATACCAACCTGACCTGACCGATGACTTGACGTTTCTCCTTTAAGAGGCTGAGATGTTTTCCATATTGCGGGACTGTAAGTGGATGCAGGAAATGCTGTCGCCCTGTGCTTTCCAAACTTCCAGAAGGAGGTTTTGGCTCTGGTGGATGCCAGTGCGGTCGATTCGCACACAGTGCTCAGGTTTCCACCCAGGAAAGAGGGTTGAAGGGGGGTGTCTTCACTTTCTCTTGATTCTCAGGACGCTGATGACTTTTTCAAATCCTCTTTGTCGTCCATTCCTCTCATTTCTGATTTTATGCAAATATGTTTATCTGAGAATGCACTTGAGCCTAATCAAAAGCATCTTTTGTTGCTGGAGGTGGAGCTGCCAGCAAAGGACAAAAGAGAAACAAATATTCAGGCAGAAAAGGCTCAGTATTTCTTGCAGGAGTCCATAAGAAGTTATAAGAATTCTTACCAGAAAACCTTATCGTTATCCATCAAGTGTGTTATTTTATCAGATGAAATTACTAAAGTTTTACGATCTGGTGGACTATATATAATACAGTATTTGGTTAATGATGTATAGAGCCCATAATAATGTATTGCCTTCGAATGCCCAGATGTATTTTGTTAAACGAATGAGTTGTTATGAACTGACATGTTTGTTAAGCCTAGGTATAGAACTAGTTTGAATTTAAAAGAAAGATCAAGGACAAATTGTTAAAGAAATACTGTACATTTGAAATGAGTTTAAATAATAATTCTTTGTGACTAAGGGAGTTAATGAGTTATTCATTTCCTTTTGTATTTACACAGAGTTGTTTGTTTGAATTGTTTATTAGAGCATAAGGGGCAGATTTCAAAAGATTTCTTTCTTCATCTGCCACCTTTCATTTTATATCTTTTTTTTCTCTTGTTATCTGTGTGTTGATTTTTTTGTGTGTTTTTATTATTATAAAATGAATGAATGAATAAATAAATAAATAAAAAATAAAATAAAATATCGCCTGCTGCCTTTCATGTCAGCGTTTTCAACAAAAACCATCTAATGATGAGGTCAGAGTTGTAATACTATTTTTTTGTTTGTTTGTTTGTTTGTTTTTTGTTCTTTTTCCTTTCAGTTGCTCCTTTCTTCACGGGTCACCACAGAGAAAGAACCAAGTCGCACGAAGACTTGGCAATTATTTTACACCGGACGTCCTTCCTGACACAACCACAGACCACCGAGCTACCACAGCCCTCTGTGTGGAGCAGAGGGCTGATATCTAGGACACCCGGGAAGCAGATGGTGTGGGTTAAGGGGCTTGCTCAAGGGCCCAGAGTGAGGCAAATGAGGGCGGAGGCAGGTGAGGGTGCTTCACTTTTCCAAACCACATTTTGATGTTGTTGGTACCGGGAGTTGAACTAGTGGTCTTCTGATCAGTCCACTTTCTCTAACCTCTGCACCACCACTCCACTAGTTATAATACTACTGGTTAAACCTTGTAAATGACCAATCTCATAATTCTGAGGGATCTTGTATGATGTGTTAGCATGAAGAGTCCATGACTGGAACAGCTCTCAGCTAATACCACTTCATATTTTACGTAGATCATTATCTGTAAATTTGTGGACCTAAACCCATTTTGTGTTTCCTATAGCAGTTGGCTGAGGCATGTGTCTCCTAGAATCAGGTACATGTCCATACAATGATTTTAAATTAAATCCTTTCAATGGCTCATGAGATATTTTGCTAACAGACTAACAAAGTTGATTTCCAAGTGTCCAAATAGGTTTTGAGCCACTAGTCAATGTTAGTCTCTGCTTCTGCAAAACAAAACAAGAGCATGGACAGAAACGTTATCGTCTTTACACCTTTGGTGGGAAGTAAAACATTAAAAATAGCAACATACAAGAGGAAACTGATGCGACTCGACACTGTTTTTGATGATGCTGGCAGCTGTTTGAGCTGGGTTCGGCTCATCAGAAGTTCACGGCTGTAAATTGAAGACGCAGCTTTTGAACTAATGAAAAGTGTCTTAAAGAATGAGCCGCCGGCTACTCACTAATGAACCTGATAATGTTTTAAACTGCCAGCTTATTTAGGCAGCATCCTTTAGACAGAGACAAGATGTCAACTTTAAAAAACCTGCAAAGTAGAAACAGAGAAGCTTTAATCAAAGGTTAGTCAGGATTCTGTGGAAATATAAACTTGGTATTACTGATAACATTTTAATAACAAAGCCTGCAGGTTGAAACAGGTACTTATTATTTCTTGTTGCCATATGTTTCACGCCGTTCGATGAGGGTTATGAACACAGAATAAGACAATCGACCAGTCAGGAACAGAATCTGCAAACATGGAAATCATGACTGGATGATTTTACTCTGCATGCTACAGTTTCTGTTTTGTTTTTCCTAAAATATAAAGAAAAACTTTACATTTTTAAAGAAAGTAAAATAAAAAAAAGGCTTTATTAGAAGGATAATAGGCCTTTCTCTCATTTTAATGTTTACTGTTTTAGGTGTGCCTAATTAGTTTTTAATGTCAATGTGCTGATAGTGCATGTTAAAAACACAATGCAGATACACTAACGGTCACAAATGAATCAAAATCACATTGTTATTCCCCTGTGGCATGTACACCAGAGGAAACCTGGGTTTCCTTTATCTGTCTGCTTTTTTTGGAGAGTTTTTTTTTTTTTTTTTTTTTTTTTAAGTTTTCATGTTCTGGTGCTGAGTCCAGGTTGCAGACAGAATCTGGGAAATCGAAGGTAAAATAAAGAAAACTATTCATTAAACAAGACACAAAACAAAGGCTGATGTGGCAGCAAAACTTGCAGGAACAATGATCACGAGGAGACAAGAAGGAACAAAGCATGAATGGCTGTGGGAAGCACAATGCATGGACAAGGAGGAAACAGAAGGACGTTGAACTTGAAGAGACACTAACAAGACACGATGAACACCTAGGGTGATTGGGAACAAGCTACACCTCTAGGAAGAGAGCCACCTGCATCATGAAGGACCTCTCACCCAGCACACACACTTTTGCCCTGCTCCCCTCAGGAAGGAGGTTGAGGAGCATCAAGTGTAGAACCACTAGACTGAGGAACAACTTCTACTCTGAAGCTGTTAGACTCATGGATCCTAACACTAGAAAAAAAACAAGAAGAAGATCACTGTATGGCAATATGTGACTCATCTGTGCTGCTGATCTCATGCTGCTGATTGTCTCATGCTGCTGTATTCATTCGTTCATACCCATCTACTCACCACAGACTCGTGTTTGTTGAGCTGCTGTTGTTTCGCCACATTGTTTTACATTATTAGTGTTTAGCATATCCTTATGTTTCTTTTTATGCTTTATATTTTTGCTATTTTTGGTGCAACTGGAACCTTGAATCTATAATTTTGTTCCACCTCATGTACCACATGGGATGCGAATGACAAAAAAAAAAAAAGATACTTGAACTTGAGGTGAAGCAAGAGCGGACAACATGAGGGAAGAAAACACTGGAAGGCAGAACAGATGATACAAGAACACACAACAATCTGAAGAACACCAGATAGACAGATTGTCACAAAAGTTCTTGTTCATGTGAGCAAAGCTGGAATTAAGTTGACCTCTTTGTTTTTTGGTTGTTTGTTGTTGTTGTTGTTGTTGTTGTTTGGTTGGTTTTGTATCAAAGGGTCAGAGAATTACTGCATATATTTATCTAAATGTACTTTTTTAAAACAAACGATGACATGGATTTTGATATTTCCACATATTAAAAAAAAAATCTAAGACTCTGTAGAATTCTGATCCATCCTGACTTCAGCACTTTCAGCTCTTTTCCACAAACAACAAAAAGCAAACCACAAAGACTCGTGTGTTCATCTGGATTAAATTTAACATTTGATAAAATACTGACCTCATCTTATATTTAATTTTTTTGTTTTTGTTTTACTTTTTAGGTGCTGTTGTCACTCATGGCTAATAATTTTCTCATCACCTTGCTTCAAGCAAAATTTCCCTAAGTGGACAATAAAAGTGATGATGATGATGATGATGCTGATGATGATGATGAATAACTTCTGACATGAAAATAGTTTCACAAGTGTCAAAGCTAAAGCAAACATTTCTCCAGCAGGTGAATATCATAAAAATCAGCTCTGCCCTGAGAACAACACCATCCTTCATTTGATCGTTGGTGCTAAACTTTGTTTTATGTGTCATGTTGAGTGAACTTGTATTTTTCATCGAGGATGCCTCCAACGATTGTGACTATTTCAAATGAGATGTAGGAGAGAGGGAATTGATTTATGTTTGTTAGCGAAATATCTTGTGAACCACCGGACCGATTTTAATCAATTTCATATGATGGTTTAACTGGATCCATATCATCAAGAACTGATTAACATTTGGAGTCATCATGATTCAAGATGGCCGCCACAGCTAATCAAACTTATCCAATACAAAATGATTAAAACTCCATCACTTGACCTACATTACAGAAGATGAGTCATCATCCTCTGAGCCAGAAGGGCTTTGTGTACAACTATGACGTGCAGGTGATGTGCATTATTTCAAAGGTATAGTTTCAATTATGAATATGAATTATGGAGATGGGTGGAAGGTGTGGAGGACAAGTTTCAAAGAGTTAATTGTGTGGTTATAGTTTGCAACATCAACTGCAGACAAAAAAGAAAAAGCAGAAATTGATTCATTTTGCAAATAATGTAAATACATGTAAAGTCTTTGAGTTTTAGTTTATTATCAGTGGCCCCCATCTGACCACTCCTTTAAAATGTTTCTAAAGCCTCCTGTTTTCATAGTCCATACAAATGATCTTGTGTTGCATCTTAGTGTCAAGCTGCTGGTGGCAAAGTGCTTTATGAATACAAGCAAGTTGTTTCTATATCGTTTGGTACAGTACCATATTTTCAGACTATAAGGCGCACCAGAATATGAGGCGCATTAAGGGAGACAAAGCCACCACAGGAACACTTCCTGTTTTTTTTTTCTTTTAGCGCTGTGTATAAAATCGTTTTGAGGTCAGTAACTACAACCAGAATTAATACGTAAAGCGCACCAGATTATAAGACTCACTATTGATTTTTGAGATTTTTTGCGTCTTACAGTCCGAAAAATACGGTATATGTTTTGTCACAACACTGCATCATCTCTTCAGTTTAAAAACTTTTTCATGCCTTACTGGTTCAAAAGTCATAAGTAAATACTTTGTAACTTTGAATAAAAGTCCCTCAGAAAATATTCCTGTACTGGACTGAAAATGCAGAACAAGCAGCTGACGGATCTTCAGAAAGTCCGAAGAACAGACGATGAGACCACTTTGGACATGAGACAGAATGAGGAATGACTTGAGACTTTTGCACAACACCGTTGGATTTATGAGTGCATGAAGCAAACAAATGTTTTTACACTGTGATAAATTGTCAGCTGTATAGAAACCCTCTACCTTTGTGTATGAAATTACAAAACAAGTTACTTTAAGTACACTCCTGCTGCTTCACTGGGTACATCACTTCTTCACCATAAAACCTGGAGGCCCTCACTAAATAACCCTCAACTGTTAAAAGTGACTCTTTCATCTCCGTTCTTTCTTCTTCTCTTTTCCTTTTCAGCGCACATTATTTCTCATATCAAAGCGTTTTATTGAACTTTGGCGGTGAGCTGAAGCCACAAAGCCTCTTTGTTTGACCTCTGCTCAGAGCAGTTTTTCATCGTCTCCAACAAGGTGTTACAAACAAAAAACAAAAGGCTGGAACTGAGAGGTCTTCTATCCGGAGCACAAAGGCACCATTTTGAGAGCGACATGATTGAAATAAAAGTTGTCGTCTTCCCTCGCGTCACCTTGAAAAGAGAATATAAATCTGTTGTCCTGCAGCAGTAACCACATCGCCTTTCAGAAGCAGTTTGTTGAACAAGAGCAGCGAGAGGACCATCAGATCTGTGCTGTTCAAGTGGATTGATGGGGACTTTTCTTAAAAGGGGTTAAGGGGCTATGGCTGTCAATCAAACAGAGACTGAGGTGAGAAAAATGTGTCGGTCTGTCAGTTTGCTGATGTTGCAGCTTGGGCCCTGAAGGCAGCATTACAGTAACTACTGATCTTCTGCAGAGTTGTCAACTCAGGCCCTGCAGCGCCTTCGGTTGAAGCATTCCTTTTTCTCCTCCGTGTTCGGCTCTTTACTCTGTCATTTATGTTCCTTTGTACAGTTTAATCTGGTGTGTTGGAAAGTCCTGAAAATCAAGACATCCTTAAAAAAAAAAAAAAAATAAAAAAAAAAAAGAAACTGCCCAGGATTTTAAATAAACAACAAGAAAACCACAGAAATGTTGGAGCAACTTGAAATGTGAATAAAGAAATGCTGTTCAAATGACAGTTATTGTAGCTTCTTGTAGGCACAGTATTAAAAGCAACCAGTTTATTTCAGAGGTAAGCAATTCTTTAAAGACAAAGGGTTACATGTCGGGGATTTTTGTTAACACTGAGGCAGATCTTGTGCATTAAGTGCCGCGACATGTAACAGTGAAAAGCAAAGTTTGTGCTGCTGTTCCATGTAATGTTTTCATGCTATTAGTGCTTAGTGTATTACATGTATTTGGTTGATGTTTTTCTTTGTTCATATCTTAGATCTTATTACTGTTTTTCTTTTACATTTTATTGTTGGATGTACCCTGTGTACATCATCTCGTTCCACCACATGTACCACATGAGATGTGAACGACAAATAAAGAAACTCTGACTCTCTGAAAACTTTCCCCTAACACTGCTTTTCATTGAGGAACACATTGCTTGACAGTGGAAACACACAGCTTTGCAGCATATTTTTGACAACGGTCTTCATCTAATCTGTCGCATAATTTCACCATTGTATGGGAACACATACAACGATGACAATACATAACACATTATTATTATATTACATATGGTTGAGGATGAATTTTGCTCTGTGACTATGTTAAAGTTTTCCTCTCAGCTGAAAGTTTTTGCTGCCATCATGTGGACTGAGTTTCAAGCTTTTTTGTGTGGGATCTAGTGGATCTAGGGTGAAAATATTTATGATCTTACATCTTTATAGTTCAATGCTTGAGAAAGTTTTTGAAAATGGAGCCATTTGTTCAAAACCACCTGTAGAAGAACCGCACACCCGATCAGCACGTGTTTTTCTTCTTCTTCTTTCGGCTGCTCTCTTCTTCACACTGAACTAACTCACATGAAGACTTGGTGATTGTTTTTATGAGGATGTCCTTCCTGACACAACCACAAACCACTGAGCAACCACAGTGGGGAGCAGAGAGCTGCCATCTAGGGTGCCTGGGGGGGAGGAGATGATGGCGCTTAAAAGCCTTGCTCAAGGGCCCAGAGAAGGGCAAATGAGGGTGGAGGCAGGTGTGGGTGTTTGACTTTTCCCACCCACATTGTGATGTTGTCAATCCAGGGAGTCAAACCAGCGAGCTTCTGATCACAGGCTCACCTGCTTTAACCTCTACTCCACCGCTCGCCCACCCAATCAGCACGTGTTTTACTAAATTAAGTCAAAGTTTCTTTATTGGTCATTCGCATCACATGTGGTACATGTGATGGAACGAAATTGTGTACACAGGGTCCCAGTTACATCCAACAATAAAATGTAAAAGAAAAACAGTATAAGATCTAAATAGAAAATGTTAAACTTAAAACATGCTAAGCACTGGTAGTACAAAAAAATATGCTGAACAGCAGCACGAACATGAGTCTGTGTGAGCACATGAGCACGAATGTACACAGCAACAAGAACAAATTAAAATAGCTCTTGAAATAGTTGCACATTGGACTCACACAATCTGTCACGAGTCACCAAATCAAACACACAGTCTTTATCTCCATCCATCATCTTTAACCACTTATTACTTTTCAGGTTGCGGGGGGTCACTGGTGCCCATATCCAGCAGCCACTGTGTGGGAGGTGGGGGACACCTTGGACAGGTCTCCAGTCCATCACAGGGACAAACAAGACAAACAATCATTCACTCTCTCACTCACACCTAGGGATAATTTAGAGTTACCAATCAGTCTAACATGCATGTTTTTGGTCTGTGGGAGGAAACCCACGCATGCACGGAGAGAACATGAAAACTCCATCTAGAAAGGTCCCCAGACCGGGATTTGATCCAGCAACCTTCTTGCTGAGAGGCAGCTGTGCTACCAACTGAGCCACCGCCTACTATCTGTAAAACTGGAGGACTTATGGTCACGTTTGTGTTTTCTAAGCTCAGTTGGTTTTGGCAGCCATCTTGATTTAAGATGAAACCAAGTTACTAACTAGATGTTTGCCTAAAGATTGTTTTATTTAGGTTCGTTCAGGGGCTCATGTGATATTTTGCTAACAAAGTTTGTTCCAGTGGTTTGATGTAAAGTTTTAAACACAGATTTCACAGAATCAGTTAACATCCAGATGTGCAAGTTGGAGACCACGCACAGCATTTGAGCTCAGTATCTGTAAAAACCGCCTGCGGGACAGTTTGTTTGACAAGCTTGCGTTGCCATGGCAACCATTTTGAACCTGGTTAACTCCAAAACATAATGAGGTGTGGATGTCGAGCAAACGTTTGTTTCTGGAAGTTTCAATAAAGCTTCATGTTCATAAGAAACTTTGCTAAAAGTGCACACACACACCAACAGATAGAGATAGAGAGAGGTGTGGCCAAAAATACTTCAATCAATCAATCAATCAATCAATCAATCAATCAATCAATCAATCAATCAGTCAATCAATCAGTCAATCAATCAATCAGTTTATGTATAGTCTTTTTGCTTAATAGAATCTGGCACGGGTTTTGTTTGATAAAGTTAGCCCTCTTCCTTCATCTTCTCTTCTTCTATGAATAAATTTATGTTTAAAAATTTGGGCAAATGTGCCAAAACCTCCTGGGTGTAGAAAAGTGCTTATAGTGCTTTGCACAATTTTTCACTCTACTTGAATTTTCAAAGCTGAACAAGACGGCAGCAGATGAGAGTTCCACCACCGAACACTGAAGTGCACCACACTTTTTTTATTTTTTATTTTTTGTGTGTAACCACAAAAATGTGGAAAACAAAACTAGTGAAAGAGCAGGTCAGTATTCAGTGTCCATGCAGTGCAATACATTACAATCAGCCACTTCAGCAGATACAGGAGCGCTTGGCTGCAAGACGAATGGAAAAACTGATGGTTTGTTGTGGAAAAGTGAACAAGGAACTGATTGGACTGATTGTTTTCAATAAAGCAAAGAGTAGTGTTATTTCTGAAAATAGCCAATTAAGAAACACATTTCAAAGTTGTATTTTTTTTTTTTTTTTTAAATTACAAGCAGATCATTTTTCCACTTTGTATAAGGATTCTAGGTCTGTGGTCCTTCTTTCCACCAAGGTGAGTGAAGTTGTTGAGCAGTTTATAGGTTTCCCAGTAGATGCCGCTGTTGCCACTTCCTCTTTCAATGGGTCGAACTTGAAACTCATGAGGTCCCAACAAGAGTCTATAAAAAGCCATGTTGAATTATTGCCTCATCATTAAAGTCCCTTCTATGATCTTATCCCTCTTCAACTCTGAGGTCCTTGAGTTAATGTCTGCCTGTGTTTCCTATATGTGACCAGCTCTTTGTAACCCTCCCTCATATTGGTTTCTGTAGTGATAGAAGTTGTTTCTGGGATCTGGCTCATTTGGCTTAGCTCACCAAAAAGAGAAGTTTTATTTTATTTTCATGTTCTCATTACCCCCTGCCTCTGCTCAGAGCAGTTGGACCGATCACTTCTCTGAATGTTTGTTTTTTTAATTCAAGACCTGTGACAGACTGGAGACCAGTCCAGGGTGCCCCTCATCTCTTGCACAGTGATGGCTGGACATGGGCACCAGTGACCCCAGTGACCCGAACAGGAAGAAGCGGGTAAAGATGATGGATACTGAAGACCAGTAATGTTACCTTCAGTCTGTGGTTAAAGACTTCAGGCCTAGTGCTCACTCAGAAACTTACCTGTCTGCTCACTCTCCACCGTTCCTTGTTCTCATTACTCTACTCTTTTATCTAATGATTGGACTCAACTTTTGGGGGGACATTTGGCTCAGCTCAGCAAAAGCAGCAGCACTTTCTGCTCTAAAATACTTGGTAATACATGTGTAGAGCCAAAAAATGTCTCTGAAACTACTCTTTGGGAGCTGGTTTTGCACCATTACCTCCACCTGCAAAGGAAAAAAACAACTCCACAAGAAACAAATCATACTTTGCATAAATTTCATGGCTTTCTTTTTCCCTGTTGGATTATTTTTAATCAAATCCTTTTTTCATAACAATTTCCCTCACTGTAAAATAGTGTTTAGTATGTGTTTGTAGTCAACACTTGGTCCTGTTCATTAGCTTTGAACCAACCCAAATAAAATCTTGAACAGTCATACTTTTACTTCTAAAAACTGACATACTGATGCCTACAGTAAATGAAATGGTCCTCTTTCAGATAATAACTATGTTTCTCTAGATATGATTAAATCCCATGGTAGATGAGAAGAAACAAAAAAAATAATAATTGGGAATAGTCTACCGTATTTTTCCGGAGTATAAGTTGCACCTTTTTGCATAAATTTGCAAGTCCAGTGACTTATACACTGAAGCGACATATATACATTTTTCCCATATTTACAAACCAATTTTTGACTGACATCTGACACCTTCATTCATTCTGACATGGAAAATATTGAACACTACCATTTGCAGCCGCTAGACGCGCTAGAGGCACGAGGGGGCTTCTAGGCTCCCGACAACTACCGGTAGGCGTATCTGTTGATTTCAGACCCCCTTCATTTTGCCATGTTTTGAGCATTAAAGTGCATTTATAAAAGAAAAGTTCAACTGAGGCACACCTTTACTATAATTTCGAACAAACAAATCATTGTTTTTAAGTGTTAATCTTGTTAAATTCTTGTTAAAGTCCTTCCGTGCATGTTCCTGTGGCTGCCATTTTTCATTCAACCTTTATTTAGGCAGGTTAATCTCATTGAGCCGCGAGGACTCATTTACAAGAGAGACCTGGCTACAAACTAAGGAATTTGGCAGTGATTTCTGGCACAACACTGGCCTACGTTTCTGGGTGGTCAGCGATGACGCTTAACAAACGCAACACGTTAGTGGTGACGTGTAATAGATGCAACTTATATGGTGAAGTGATGTGTTTATGTTTTTTCCTCTTTATTAGACATTTTTGGACTGATGCAACTTATACACTGGTGCGAGTGACACGGCGGAAAGTACGGTAGATGGGGTAAACAAATATATTTAATTTCCAATAGACAGATCTTTCTGAGCTTTTTGTCAGTGCTGAATTTGATAACATTTCCAAAAATGTAAATGTTCTTCTCAGTCCCATTTGTCAAGCTAAAGATTACAGCAGTAGCCCAGGGACATTATTTGCATGTGTCAAACAGTTTTAGAAGAATGATTATATCACACACAAAGGAAAGCAATGATCTGTGACCAAACACTCAATCTGTTGAGAGTGAAGGGTTTTGTTGTCACAGAAATGAAAACCGAAGATGTGTACATAAAAGTATAATGCAATTAACGCTTGAAAAGCTCAATGTACTCATATTTTTTCACTTTAGTGTTACTAAAGTGTGATAATCAGAGGAAAGGAACATGAAATTTCCATAGAGAACAGTTTTGAATATGAGTCAAAGAAAAAGTAACGTTTCTCAGAAGATGACCATTTTCACAAAAATCACATGATAGATTAAAATATTCAGAACAAAAATGTTCCATGTTCAAACTTCAACCTGTGATATTTTTAATTTGATTTTTGTTTGAAATCTATCTTTAGGAAGTGGTCCAGGTGGCAGAGCTGTTGCCTCTCAGCAAAAAGGTAACCGAATCAATTCCCAGCCAGGGACCTTTCGAGTTTGCATGTTCTGTCCGTGCATGTGTGGGTCTCTTCCAACAGACCAAAAACATGCATATGCAGGATCAATAAAGTTCTTGCTTATCTATTAGGCTGATTGATAACTTTAAGTTGTCTCTAGCTGTGAGTGAGAGAGCGAATGGTTGTTTGTCGTGTTTGTCTCTGTGTGTCCCTGTGATGGACCAGGGTGTCCCCGCCTCTCACACAGTGACTGCTGGATATGGACACCTGTGATCTTTGTGCCCAAAAAAATAAATAATGGATGGATGGATGGATGGATGGATGGATGGATGGATGGATGGATGGATGGATGGATGGATGGATGGATGG
>JARVGV010000645.1:31669119-31681603 GCA_031762435.1 Hypsolebias longignatus
CTGGAAGAAGTACCATTATGTTTAACACATTGTCTCCGATCTGAAAGATAGTTAGAAAACCAGCCAATGGTGTGATCAGAGAAACCGATTTCTGAGATGTTGCTCAGCCGCGTTAGCTTAGCTTCCTTTTAACTGCTATTTCTTACCAAAAAAGGTATTATTGGAAGGTTTAAAATCGAACCTGTTGCCGTTAGACTTAGTCACATAGCACGCGACTCGTTTCACTTTGCTTTAGCAAATCGGATTAGGACCTTCTTATTGTTTAAAGTGCTATGAAACGTGCCGTTAGTAAGTAATTAGTTAGCTCCGCTAATGCTAATGGAAGTCCTCTACAATCGTTCATATTTTACCGTTTGCTAGTCGTAACAACTAAATCCCATGGACTAAAATTTCAAAAACAGGGTTGATCCAACCCTCAAACCTTAACGTAACATTCGGCTGTACTGATTAGTTTTAAAAATGCATACAAATATTTATTTCAGTAATTTAGTTTCAGCTTAAACCTCCTGTTAGGCAAAATTATAAAACATTATCACCTAATCGCAGAAACACAAATATTAACCTTTAAGTCTATTATTTAGTATTTTAACGTTTGTTTTTCTGTCTATTCCAGGAAAATACCCCTCAGTCACTCAAATCAACTCTGTTGGCTGTCGACTTTTAGCTCAGGAAGTTAGGTCCTGTCTATCTGTCGATTCATCTCAATAAATACATTGTCTGAGCACCAGCGCATCCACTTGTTTGTTTTTTCAATATTTTATCTTTATTGGCTGCATTTAGCTGCTACTATAGCCATTGTGATTCTGTTTACCCCCTTTTAACACATTCAATTTGTCCTGCAGCTTCACTGCGTTGTTCCCTCTGTATTTTAATATTATCCCACACTACTTTTGTGAGGGGTTGTCGACCTTCTTCAGCTTCTGCTGTGAACAGCTGACTTAATAACCTCCAACTCCTTGCTTTTCCGTGTATTCACTGCGTGGATTACTTTAATCACAGCCATAGCTCTTTTAGCTTGATCCTGCATACTTTCCACAGGTGTCACACTTTTCTCCTGTATGAGTTCCATAGCTGACAACGTCCACACAATCACACAATCATGCATTCAAATTGTTTTATTCTCATCCACTCTTACAACTCACTCAGGCCTGTCGTTAAAAGACAAATGCAAGTCTGTGTTAAAACAACCAGTGAGTCCAGACTTGTCGTTGGCTTAAACAACAGCACCCCCTTGCGGTCAAGATATGGATGCTCCACTCACTCCAGAGAATGAAAAATGAAAAAATAAATAAATAAGATAAAAAGAAAAAATAACCACACCCAGTCACACTGAGACAACACAGAAGTAAACACACCTTAGATTCTAATACATAGGCCTCCCCCTCTTTTTTCTTTCTCTCTTTTCTTTTGTTTTTTCTGCCCAAATATATATGAACACACCGCCCAATCACCCCATTCAAACAGCACAAGTAATTAAAACGCAAATCACGGCGTGAGCATAAAACTAAGCAGAACCTAAGAAACTAAACCTAAGTATGAATGAGTCCCCGACTCTAAAACAATTAGTTTTTTTAGTCTTTGTTAGCTACAGTGTCCCAGACGCCGCACGTCCCAGTGTCTAAGCTAAGAATGACGTCACTTCCTCGGTCCACAAAAGCCGAGCAGCAGACGTGGGCGGAGCTACGGATCATTGACCCGGTTCACGTACCCCTCGTCAAGAGTACGTTTCGCACGCCACTGCAGTGGGCACTGGGAAATGCCGTTTACCCTGGAAGCAAACCCCAGCAGGACCCTATCCTTCCTCCGGGCACCATGAGTAGACTAGACCCGTGACCCTAACCTATAAGTAATAAAAACTACATGTAAAAGTATAAAATAAGCCGTGCGAAATCTGCAGCCACATAATGTCTGGGCCACGCCATGCGCAAAACTTCTGAATGAATGAAACTCCCGAGTCAGAAGTGATACCAATTATCGTAATATAGCTTAAATAATCCATCTTTATTTCCGGAGATGGTTTCATATACACCCACAGAGGAGAAATTAATTTGGTTTACGGCCTAAACGCTGAGTTATTCAGACCACTTAAGGTCTTAGCAGGCAACCAGCTTACCTGCGTTTAGAAGGAGGGCCCGTCCTCTGCGCGTGCACAGCAAAACCACTCGACCCAATTCGTAGGCACGTCAGCTGCACGTTGGGGTCACCATCTGTTGTGAACTGCACGTCGTGTGTTCAAACAGCTGAGACGTCACCTTAGTTCAAAAAGATTTAGTTGACAACAAGGGGTTACAGATATTCAGAGAACAGCCATAAAATGTTCAAAATATATGCATATATGGAGCATTAAACGAACAAACTTGATCTCTGGAGAACTCTCAACAAAATGCTCAGGGGTGTGTGACACACACCCCTGAGCATTTTGTTGTGTCTTTTTCTGGCTTTTATTGATGTTCAGACGGCTAGCTTCCTGATTGGTTTAAGTTTGTGATGGGCAGCTCGCAACTCCAGGTTACCATGGGTACTGGAGGTTTAGCCTGCCCCCTTCTTCAAGGCCAGTTGTAGCTGGATCCAAAGTTACTGATAAGAAAGTTTATGACTCTTTGTGTATCTCAAACTCAGGTCTTTTTGTTCATGTTTGTGTTAGTAAACTCTACTGATATGAAATAATTAGTGTTAAGATTTGACAACAAGAATAATCAATCACTATTAATTATCACCTAGCTTATGTGTTCTAATCAACGTGTAATCAATAGTATAATTCTGAAGTCAGTCATCCTGCCCCCCACCTGCTGATAGCTCTCTGCTGAGAGAAAACTGCTTTGTTTCAGCACATGGGGAGAGCTTTACTAAGCAGAGCTTTACTTGAAGAGTGATCTAAACTACAGTGGAAAGGGTAACCTTTAGTATTAAACTACAGTGGAAAGTGTAAACTCTAGTAATGTGATCAAGTACAATTCTAATCTAAAGTTAGGCCTTTATAAGTAAAAAGTAAGACGTTATTAAGTGCTCAAGTAATCTACAATGAGGCCTGTATATGTGAAACTAACACAGCACCCCCCGTTCCTACCTTGATTAAACAGTGATTTGAATACCATAAGCAAACAGTGATTTTTGTAACTCACATAAAAGACGTAAAAAAAATCATACAATCATCATAGGACGTATAAACAGTTATCAGATCCTTCACGATATTCTTGAATTATTCCAATCTGGCTTTAAACCTCTCTACAGCACTGAAACTGCCCTACTGAAGGTTTTTAATCTTTTAATCTTCTTATCCACAGACACAGGTGATTCTGTGCTTCTTGTCCTATTGGACCTTACATCTGCCTTTGACACCATAGACCACGAGATCCTCATTGCTAGGTTGGAGCAGTGGTTGGGTATCACAGGGTCAGCCCTCAGTTGGTTCAGATCCTACCTCGCTGACAGATCCTTTTTTGTTTCCATCAAAGATTTTAGTTCTGCAGCGGCAGCACTTAAATGGGGGGTTCCACAGGGGTCCATCCTGGGTCTGCTCCTATTCTCTTTATACCACAGGTATCAAACTCCAGGCCTCGAGGGCCAAAGTCCCGCAACTTTTAGATGTCTCTCTGATGCCACACAGCTGAATCAAATAAGGAGGTCATTAGCAGGACTTTGGAGAACTGGACTGCACTGAGAAACTAATTCAGTCATATGATTCAGCTGTGTGGCATCAGAGACACACCTAAAAGCTGCAGGACTCCGGCCCTCGAGGCCTGGAGTCTGACATCCCTGCTCTATAAGAAGAAGTTGTGACAAGATCCAGTCCAGACAGATCTGAATCTGAAGTCGAAGACCCACTTTAAAAATGTCTCCGATCGAAAACCTCAGCATCACATGTGACAAAGAAGACGCGTTTTCAGAGGGAGATGCGATCACGGGCGTGTTGTCCTTTAACCTGACAAAAGACACCAAAGTTAAGAGCGTTTTCGTGAAGGCTAAAGGGGAAGCGTACTGCAGCTGGACGGAGCTGGAGTGGAGCTGGATGGAGTGGAGCGGAGACGCCCGCAGCTACAGCGCGCACAGGAGATATTTTAAAGATAAACAGTTCGTGGTGCCAGAAAATGCAACAGGTGAGCCACAGGAGTGTCCCTTTGTCTTAATGCAGCAGATTAAGTCGTCATATTACTTTTTTTTTAATAGAAAATAATGGTGGGAAATTAAAAATTAAGTTATACAGATGTAGCCTATCATAAGGAACATTAAAGAGGAACTTACCCCAAAATTAACTCTTTTTAGCTGATAAACTCCCTAGAATGTGTGTAAGAAGTTGTATAGCACTATGTCTGTGTTAATTTTCATGTTTTTGTGCATATATGTTTAAATCAGCAATATTTGGTCTAAACGTGTTTACACTAATCCTATGGGTTGAACTGTGGTACTGCAGCCTAATTTTCTTATTGGTCAAACGACTGTAAATGGTAAATGGAGCTTACTTATATAGCGCTTTCCAGCCCCCTATGAGGGGCCCCAAAGCACCTCACAGTACCAGCCATCCACCCATTCATACACACATTCATACACCGGTAGCGGTAAGCTGCCATGCGGGTGCCAGTCTGTCCTACCGGGAGCAACTTGGGGTTAAGTGTCTTGCCCAGGGACACAACGAGGTATGCAGTGACCGGGGATCGAACCCGGGACCTTCCAGAACCGGCTGCCCTGCCTCTACACCATCTCGGCCCATATATATATTTATTTGCACTGTACATATGCGTGAAATGAAAGCAGAGAAAGGCAAAATAAAAAGAAAAGATAAACTAATTTATAAGGTAGTGAATTGAAAAAGTAGGTCTGCTGCCTGTGGAAGACTGTTTGTGTGTGCATTCGTGCGTGCGTGCGTGCGTGCGTGCGTGCGTGCGTGTGTGTGTGTGTGTGTGTGTGTGTGTGACAGACGGTTATGATGTTGAGCCTGTGGTACACCATGTACTCCAGCTTTGCTGCAGGAGCTTGCTGAAGCTGTTGAGCGATTGATGGTCGTCTCAGAGAGAAAATGCAGTGTCCTGTTATTTAAGCAGCTCTGTGCAAACACATTGAAATGGTTGTCAGCAGTTTGCCTCGAGCTCCTATCACTCATAAACAGGTTCAGATACACACAGACATATTCATGCACTTAATGACATCTGCATCTATGAATCTGACAAATAGACTTTTATAACTACTAAATCATTCAGTGATTAAAAAAGTGTATATTTACTTCAAACTGCAGACACTTATACATTTGTCATCTTGTATAATTGTAAGTAGAAATGGATTTGTGTATGCTACTGCTTTGTTAAACTTTTGTCTGCAGTGACATTAGTGTAAAACTTTAGTTGAAAGAGTGTCCTTGTGAAGCCAGACAGCAACTCTGCTGAAATTAACTGAACAAAAGCACTGCTTCAATAAATACAGTCTCATCTAAATAAATAGATACAGTATAGGCTTGTGAATGTGATATAAAACTTTTTATTTTTCATAAAAAAACAGACATAACTGTCATGACTAACAAAGACATTTGAGTTTAAAAAAGTTATCATGTTAAAAATACAATAAAACAAATAATAATTGCAGCCGTATGACGATAACGCTTCTTTAATAAAACTTGTCTTAGACTAATCTGAAACATTTTCAGTGTTTAAATTTAGATTTTGTTGGTCTCATTTATATCTGTTTGGCTTTTTTACTTCCTGTTTTAATTTGTAGTTTCAGGTCCTCATCAGTTTTGCTTTCCTGCTTCGTCCCACCTGTTCTTATTTTTAATCATCGCACCTGTTCCCAGTCTTTCCTTTGTTAATGTTAGTTCTGGTTTTTTCAGTATTTGTTCTGTTCTCCTTTTGTTTGTCTTGTCTGAGCTTCCAGCTGAGCTTTAGTTTTGTTCTCTCGCAGTTCATCCTGTTTTTGCAATCATCACTTTTTATTTGAGTGGTTCATCACCATCCATCTGTAAACATTTAATACATGATAAGTGACATGGTTTAACACTATTAACTGTTCAAAGTTTCTTTCAGCTGCTCCCTTCTGCAGTGGTCATCACAGTGAGTGACCTGGCATGAAAGATTTGGCAATTGTTTAAGACCAGATATCCTTCCTGATGCAACCTGGCCTTTAGCCCGCAACCTTCAGATTGAAGAAGTCCTTTGGATAAAGGACCAAACATCTCAGCACAAATATCCTGATGCATGCATCCTGACGGAGTCTCAGCACAAAGAAAAAAAAATTCCAGATGACCTGACTGAACGTTGCTGGATTTTTTTACCTGGATTATTGAGCATGAACGTTGGTGTTTTGAACCACTTTGGCTATGACTGTCTCAGAGGAGCTGACAGGGGAGAGGGCTGGCCCAGGTGCTTTGACAACTTCTGTTCCACCACCACACTTAGTGAGTCCATTTCCATCCCCTCAACACTGACCCTATGAATGAGTTTATTGAGCTGGTTAGCATCAGCTGTGTTTTAAGCTGTTTTCATGCCTTGCAAGTTATATATCAGTACTAGTGAACAAATAATGAGGGATCTGAGGACCCCAGGCATTGATTTATAAAACTTTTCCCATCAATTTTAACTAAATCAAGGACATAGACCATCATTTGTTTTTATTTATATAGTTTTAGGAACAGAAAAAAAGTTGCTTTTGTTTGGTTAATGTCCAAGCTCCTCACAGTGATGCTGTCTTAGTCAAAAGATGCAAGTGCCTCTGTGTGTTTGTGATCCATCTGGAAAATATGCAGAAAAAACAGGCAGGATTGGACTTGCATTGACTTTTCACTTTGTATTATTTAAACACAGCAATGTGGCTGCTGAGCACTGGGTGGCAGATGCACATTTATCTACATTTGTTTACGTATGTTGTGATCTTTGGCATAGATTTTTGTTTGTATTAATCAAAACTAATCCTCTATTTCCTTACAGCAACATAGCTTCTATTCTCTGGGACCTTTATTCTCCAGTGGGCCACCAGCTGATGTCACCCCTCACCCACATGCACACACACTGAGTCCCCTGAGGTTCAAACCGGCACTATGTCATTATCATCCATCGGATTGTACGTGGTCACTGCTCATTCAGTCTTACTGACAAGTCTTTTGTGCTCAGTTCTTCTCACAGCAACACCCCCCGCCTCCCTCCAGCTCTTAAAGTCTGTCCCATCCTCTGTCTACTGCAGCCCATATGTAACCCTTCCCCCAGTCTGCACCCTTAAATCTGCCCAGTCTGGCTCTGAACTTCTCCTAAAACAAACCAGCTGTCCCGGCCGGCCATGTCCCTGGGGGTGTAAACAGGTGCTGAGAGGGCCATGGGGGCCTCAACACACGACACATGGCAGCACACTCCTCCGGGCTGCTCCTCCTGGCTGCCAGCAGACGGAGAGAGTGGTGTGGTTTTACAGCTGGAGAAAAATAAATATACGACAGATGAGGGGCTGTTATTCATCTATGGTGCATAAATTCCTATTTTAAAGTCTCAGCGGATGAAACTTTCATCCAAACTGTTATGAAACTATGAAAAATCCACGTCTGGTAATTTGCTAACGAGACTGATACAACACAGTTACATTTAGCAGTGGGGTTGACTTTACTAAGGATTGCTCAACTCTGCATAAGAAGAAAGAACTTTACTTGAAGATATAAAAATATACATGGCGGCGTAACCAGAATAGATGAAAGGAAAGCCGTTTGTCCTGCTGCTTAAGTATTTTTAGCACAAACTACACTCGGTGTGCTGTGAGGAGGGACTGCTGGACACAAGTCAGTGCTCCTGTATGCCAAAACCACAAGCCCATACTATTCTAATACTGCTATGAGCTGTCACTGGAGGCGCTGACTCAAGGTTTGTAGATAAACATCAACCAGACATTAGAAGAGTCTAATACCTGTAGTGTGAAAGTTATTCTTTTGTGAGTTATTTTACTAAAAGAGTTTAAATGGAAATAGGTAATAGCTTATTTGTGCAGTGCATTTACACTGACGCCCTCATCTACAGTAAAGTCTGGCTTCTGAAGCCTGAAGAACAAAAGCAGCTTCACACCCTAAACTTTTCCACTATCTCGCTCTCTCAGCGATGAGCTCAGCTCCGCTGCACTCTCTATTGTACATCTGGCACTTGACTCTTTGACACGAAGTGTGTGAAGGAGGGGGTGTTTATGCATATGAGCGAGTGTGCGCACCGTCCTGGCAGTAGCTGAAATTTAGAGGCTGAACCAAGCAATAAACTAAATTGCAACCTTGGTGAAAACTCTGTGCATCCAACAAGTCAAGGCAAGTGCAGTCAGATGCATGCGTGCAATGACATTACCTTCTGTCTTACAGCAGCTCCCATAGATAGTGATCTCTAACCTTCTCTGGCACGTTTCTGAATATGGCTGCTGCCCAAAACTCCAACCTCAACTTTGTAATAATATGAACTAAGGGTTACCACATTTTGATGAATAAACTTTAGACGAAGTGTAACGAGAACCAAGATCAAAAGAAACATTAACGCTGCTGCCGGTGGCTCATTAAGATGACCATACCACACATCTCACTCCCTGACTGCACTCAGCAGAGACTGAAACCTAAGCGTCAAACAACGTTGCTGTGCAAACACCGAGTTGTACCGTCAGACATCTTGATTCAGGCACAGCAAGACTCTGGTGGTCACATGAATGCATTTTAATGTTTCAGTGTTTAATGTAGAAGATGTGACACGTTGAAAAGGCCCTTCAATGCAGTTTTGAAGAGAGAGGTTTGCGCTAAAATACAATGGAAGTCCAGGGAAGCTTGGCTGGGCACTCTCTGCACTCAGCAGTGAATGTCACACTGGGTGTAAGAGGTCAAAACTAGCAGTAAAAACAAACAAAGAGTATGTTATCCTCATAAAACTCAAAACCTAAACTGTATTACAGTGTGTGTGTGGGTGGGGAAACCAAAATAGTACGGCTCTCTGAACTATAATTAGGCTCAGATTATCTAATTTGGGGATAAGTCACAGAAAAAGACGTGTGTGTGTGTGTGCGTGCGTGCGTGCGTGCGTGCGTGCGTGCGTGCGTGTGTGTGTGTGTGTGTGTGTGTGTGTGTGTGCATGTGTGGGGTGGGGGTTGGGGTTGTTATAATCCATCCATCCATTATCATTACCAGCTGTTGCAGGAGTCATTGGTGTCCATGTCCAGCAGTTATGTGCGAGAGGCAGGGACACCCTGGACAGGTCTCCAGTCCATCACAGGGCCACATAGAGACAAACAACCATTTAGTCTCTCACTCACACCTAGAGACAATTTAGAGTTACCAATCAGAGTAACATGCATGTTTTTGGCATGTGCGAGGAAACTGGAGTACATGAAGAAATCCACGTATGCATGGAGAGAACATGTAAACTCCACCCGTGCTGCCGGGGGGTTATAATTACTGTACTCACCAAAATAACCTTTTCTTTTTTTTGTAAGAAATAACGGTGCAGTCGTGCTCTTTCCACATTTCATTTACACAGTACGAACGAAACCAGCTACCAGTAACTGTGCTGTTTATGGCACCAGTTCACTCAATCTGAAAACCTACTTGGAACGTGTCCAACTTCTGCTCCACACTAAACCACTGATTGTTTTGTTTTTAATTGACCAACAGGTAGCAAGGTTTCGTCTGACGGGAGACAACAGTCTGTACATCCTCCTGCCAAACACCAACACGCTGACTGACCTGCAGCAGGTGGAGAGGGGGATGACAGAAGGAAACGTGCGTCAGATGATACAGCAGCTCAACGCAACGTCACCTCAGAGTATGGAGGTCACTCTGCCCCAGATTAAGCTGGCTGCAGAGCCAAACATGATCACGCTTCTCAAGAAATTAGGTTTGCTCATCTTCCGTGTTTCTTGTGATCATTTAGACATTTTTCTCAGTCATTTTAACCCCTTCTTGTCTGCCCCTTACATCAGGTCTATCATCACTTTTTGAGGGAGCCAGCTTGTGCGGCCTCTCGCCTGATGGGGATCTGGTGCTGGGAGATGTCAAACACAAAGCTCTCCTCGCTCTGACCGATAAAGGAGTGGAGGCCAGCGCGGTGACCACCATGTTGTTCTCTCGCTCCTTCCTTTCCTTCAGTGCCCTGCGGCCGTTCCTCCTGTTGCTGTGGAACGACCAGGCGAACGTGCCGCTCTTCATCGGCAGGGTGATGGAGCCTTGAGAGGCGTAACATCAAACACATCTGCTTTTTCTAAACATTGCCAATAAATTCTGCACAGTGTTATTTTTCTTTCAAGCAGTAGATCTCCATTATAAGAACATATTCACGTTAGGATGACCTGCACCTAAAAATATAATGAATAAACATAGAATTATGCAGCTTGTGGTGTGTCTTTTTTTTTAAAGAATTAGGCACAAAATGAACTGAAAGAGATGTTTATTTTGCGAAGTAGTTACACAAACCCAACACAGGATGGCAGCCATACTGTGAGATTGACATTGACATTGAACACAAAGAGACTTCCCTTCTCAGTCCCACATCAGCCCTCCTGCATAATTACCAACATTTATTCAAGGAAGACAAGTGTTAAAGTCTGTGACTGTAAAGGTTTTGTTTGTTAAAGCAAAGGGTCGCTCCGTGACGTGAAGCAAATGAGCAAAAGATACCCTGAATTTTTGTGGCCACCAACAAATGCAGAGCGAATGGACGACACAGACTGTAAACACATCAGTATTCAGAGTGATCAGCCAGAGAGCTGCACTCCATTATGCAAGCTGATGGTGATTGCTAAACATGCAGCTGTATTGCAGATAAATGATTACATAAGCAAAAGCAAGGGGTCAATAGACAAGAGCCAGAAAATCCTGTGACTGTAAGCAACAGAAACAGAAGTGAGCAACCACTCAGGCAGAAATTTGAACTCCTATTGGATCACTGTTACTGGGCCTCAGTGCAAACAAAGCGCTCAGTATTCCCAGAAAAACAACATGACAGTCCAGTTTTGGTTAGCTGAATATCTCACGCTGCAACTTTTTAATGTGCATAGAGGGGGGGGGGGGAAAAAGAAGAAAGAAAAAATAATAATTTCCCCAAAACTGTTCATGAAGTTATTTGAGATTGATGTGTTTAAGCCCCTGAAGCTTTTAAGATGCTCAAGCCCTTAGGACAAACTCTATCTACCACAAAGGGATTAGACTTTTTGTGTCACCATTCAAAGGGTTATTGGAGGACATGGCAGGATGTGAAGCGTTGGATCGATTCAAAAGTTAGAAAACGCCTGACTGAATGTGTCTTTTATCTGACAGAAGAAAACAAAACACAGAAGAGTAACAAAACACCATAGGCATTCAAACAACTTTTTTTACAGTAATATTATGCATAAATATGTACACAAATGCATAAAAATATTAAAATAAATGTGCATCTTAATGCTTTTTTATTCCATTGAATCCCAGTTTGAAAATATTTCCACCACTTTCTGCCAGATGAGCTTGTTTTAAAGTAATTTGTGGTTCAGCTGTAAGACTGGACCAGTATGTCTGCACTGCTATACTGGCTGATCTCAACAGGAAATTATGTTTGACAGACAAGGCAATGGTTGTTCAGAGAAGTTATGCTCCCAGAGCTGAAATCTCAAACTTTTAAAGAAATGCAAACACTGAAGCAACGTCTCCCTCTGATTATTAATGCAAGGTTCAGACAAACTTCTTTCACCTCTTGTTTTATAAGAAGAACATGCAACGTAGGGTTACCAAAGGTTTATCGCTTGGTAGGTTTCAAGCAGCCAAACCTAAACAATAAAATATATACTGTATTGCCTTTCAGGAGAGAAATATTACATCATCTGTGTCTGTACTGGAGCAGAAAAGGAGTAAGTCACAGGTGAAATGTGTATTCATCATAATTTAAAGTCTAACCCATTAAAGAGATCAGATCACGGGTTATGTGGAAATGTTATGAGTAGTAAATATCTCACTTGTTAGAGAAAGATCTCAATACCTCAGTTGAGATTGCTGTTAATTGCATTTTACTTTGCTTTACATGACTGTTTTGGCAAAAATATAACATTCCTGTTGAAAGCGTCCGAGAATGCATAGGGCATGCTACAGCTAGCAAGCAATGCTAGCTAACGATCCCATAATTCTTTGTAAATTAAAAACAAAGACAATGTAAAGGTTTGTAAAATAGTGTTCTTATAAACTGCTGTAAGATTTTTTTAGATGAGCAACAAATAAACCAGGGGTGTCCAAAGTGTGGCTTGAGGGCCATTTGTGGCCCTTGGAGTGATTTTGTGCAGCCAACAACTGCAATTTTGGAACACGTTAATTTAGACCCGCAGGCTTAAAAGGTCAATGTAGACTTTCTGCACTTTTAATGTTCGTAGCTCGATTCTGCCATAGGTTGGAGCCGAACGCACATGGAGCTGTAAGTCCGCATCTATGGCCGCAAATCGAAACCGAAACTAAAACGACAATCGGTAACGTCTTTTTAAACACGTTTTTTCAATGTAAAACAACTTCGAATGGCCGTATTAATGTTTTTAAATGTGTTTC
>JARVGV010000645.1:31706954-31719266 GCA_031762435.1 Hypsolebias longignatus
TATACGGCCGCGGATACGGGCGGATCCGGTTTAAAGCTAAATCGGTTAACGGCTGAGCTGTTAGAACGGATCTCAGCTGTAAAACGGGGACTACCTGTACTCATAGAATCTGGGGTTACGGTACGTAACCGAAGATTCTTGGACTACATTGAGCCTCGCTACATCGTCCCCAGTCTGAGATATTTTTCCAATGTAACCTTACCCGAGTTACAAGCCGTCATTTCCAACGTCATTGAGAAGCTAACAGCTGATAGCACTTGAGTGAGTTTTACCACATAGATTTAGACGTCATGTTAGCCCCTTAGCATGATGAGTCTTATAGCACAATGGATAGACAAAAACATTGATCTTAAAAAGTCTGTCCTTCATGCACAAGAGTGCAGAGGATCCCACACTGCAACTGGGAACCTGGAACAAGCCTCCACAAGTGAGACAGCATCGCAGTGACTAATGCTAATAAATAACATTTAACACTTTTCATTTAACATAAGTTAAAGTACTTTGCATATCATATGACTGTTACTGAATATATGTCACCAGCTCTTACAGCTGTTAGTTTTGTAGCAAATAAGCCTAAATAAGAGGGCTATGTTCTGACAAAGGAAATGATATAAAACATGGTCAGTATTGGTATTGGTACAGTAACAGTATCGGTTATCGGCCAAATAAGTTTTAACATATCGGCATATCTGATATTAGCCAAAAATCCAATATCGTGCATCTCTACTCAGAATTCAATGAGACTGTAAAGAACTGAAAGCCCAGTGAAACACTGCCTGTACCTTTTGGTTTGGCCTTGGTTTGAGGCCTGAAATCTACGGGCATGGGTAAGTAAGGAAACTGTAAATAGGTGACCACAGCTGTGTTCCCTTCAGCCAAGTGTTATCTGTACAAACTAGACATTCTGTCCACCACCTGTGTCTTGATAAGTTGTATTTGTGTGTCTTGGTCTGATGTGTTTTCATGTTTCTCAGAAACGCCACCACCTGGATACCTCAGTGAGGATGGAGAGACTAATGATCACCAGATGACCCACAGTATGGACACGAGCTCGCCAAACCTGTCACCGAACCCCGTTTCACCCACACACAGTAACTTAGGTAACTAACTGCTTGTCTGTGTGGATTTTTTTTTTGGGTCTTCTTCACTTGCAGACAAAATGTTTCACTGGTGTTTGTTCCCAGTGGAATTCTGTGTTTGGTTTAACTGCATTCTTCAAGAGGAAACGAGGTGATGAAAGAAGCTTTTGTCCTTCACACCCACAGTGTGAGCCATTAGACAGGACAAGGCACTGCTCGCTTCACTCTAACATCAATAAAAATATCCTATGTTTGTTCTCACAGGATAAGAAAACCCCTAGGGGGACTTTAGCTGGAATGCTGCTGGTTTAAATAAGAAAATGACACCAGTTTTACTTGGCAGCAAGGTCTGTTCTTGTGTGAACTTTAAAGACTAAATCATGAAGTTCTCATAGAGTTTTTGGTGTTGAGGAGGAATCATCAGTGGAAATAATTTTTCATATTTTCTATGGTGGAAACTATGGTTAAACAGGGTCTGATGGTTTCTGAACCAAGCTATAACAACATTTCACCCTTTCTCCACATTTCATTTGTTTTGTCTCAGTTTTATTATCATTCCCCATCATTTCTGTTTACTCTCATTTATTTTGTTGTCTGCTTGACTTTTCTTTAGCTCCATTTGCATTCACTTAATATTCCTACAGCACTGACTGCAGTGTCTGGCTTCTTTTTTTTTTTCCTTTCACAAAGTCAGACAGATCTGCACAATTCAGTCTACTCACCGACAAAGTACACAATACAGAACTGAACTCCTGGTCTCTCTCCCTCAGTTTTCACCAACTGTGTTTTTCTCTGTCTCAGACCTCCAGCCAGTAACCTACTGTGAGCCGGCCTTCTGGTGCTCTATTTCATACTACGAGCTGAACCAGCGAGTAGGAGAGACTTTCCACGCCTCGCAGCCCTCGCTGACAGTGGATGGCTTCACAGACCCCTCCAACTCTGAGCGTTTCTGCCTTGGATTGTTGTCCAACGTCAACCGCAACGCAGCTGTGGAGTTAACACGCAGACACATCGGTGGGGCCCAGTACTCCACTCAGATTAGATCCAGTGTCAGTCAAATACAACCAGTAATCACAGCTACTCTTAATGACATCCACTGTTCTGTCTTTTTTTTAATCTCTAAGGGCGTGGTGTGCGGCTGTATTACATTGGAGGAGAGGTGTTTGCAGAGTGTCTCAGTGACAGTGCTATCTTTGTCCAGAGCCCCAACTGTAATCAGCGTTATGGTTGGCACCCTGCCACTGTCTGCAAGATCCCTCCAGGTGTGTGTCCAACAGATAGTCAGCAGAAAAACATTAAGTGTGATGAATTCGGACAAACCTAGACAGGAGTAGATGGAAACTATTCATCACTCATTTGTCGAGGTGGAGCAGCTCTTCTTTGTAAGTCTAAATGTCTTAGTGTGTGTGACTTGTTTTGTACATTGAAATTAATGAAAACGTTACAATAACAAAAAAGAAGCAGAGGTCAACTTTCAGTAAAGGTTCAGTAAAAGCACTCTCAGTATTACAGTGAAGTTAATAACACTGGAGTGCCTTGTTAGCCAAATGTATAATAATCATGTTTATATGTTTGAACTGAATGGTTCAGAGCAGATGTGCTGTAAATATACCATCATGACCATGAAATAAAGAGACCACATCTCATCACCATCAATCTAAGAATGTCTTCCCTGTCCAACATGCTCTGTTTTATTTCCATGCAGATTCCTCCATACATTTTCTCATCCATTTGTTGTTTAATCAAGATGGACCTTTACTAAAACTCAAACTGATGCTGTTTGTTGTCTGAGCTCATAGTCTCTTTAAGCAACAATATAATGACCCATCTTAAGTCTACATGTCTTCTGGCACCACTCAGGTGTTATGACAGTCCAGGTTGCTCTGATAGTGGCCTTCAGCTCTTCTGAATTGTTGGGTCTGGTGTTTTGCATCTTCCTCTTCACAATGACCCATAGATTTTCCATGGGGTTAAGGTCAGGCAAGTTTGCTGGCCAGTCAAGAACAGGGATACCATGGTCCTTGAACCAGGTACTGGTAGCTTTGGCAGGTGCCAAGTCCTGATGGAAAATGGAATCTGCATCTCCATAAAGTTGGTCAGCAGCAGGAAGCATGGAGTACCCTAAAACTTCCTGGTAGATGGCTGTGTTGACTTTGGACTACAGAACACTCAGTGGACCAACACCAGAAGATGACATGGCCCCCCAAACCATCACTGACTGTTGAAACAACACTGGACCTCAAGCAACATGGATTCTGTGCCTCTTCTCTCTTCCTCCAGAATCTGGGACCTTGATTTCCAAAGGAAATGCAAAACTTACCTTCATCAGCTGCAATATGTGAATCTCCCCCACATTTTGGAATGGGTTTCGTTACACCATCCTCTCCAGAGTGTAGTTATTCCTATTGCTTGTACACTTTTTTCCACCACATCTTTTCCTTCCCTTCACATCTGTTAATGTGCTTGGACACAGAGCTCTGTGAACAGCCAACCTCTTCAGCAATGACCTTTTGTGTCTTACCCTCCTTGTGCAAGGTGTCAATGGTCATCTTTTGGATGACTGTCCAAATTCAGGATTTACTCAGGAATTGACTCAGGAATTATTTTATTAGGTCACACAAAGTATTCTTGGTGTACCTCGAAATAAAAATAAAAAAAGATGTCACTTTAACACAAGTGAGAAACATTTACTGCTAATTTATACTTTGACATGTCAAACAAACCTTTGAATTAATGGTATTTTTTGTCCCAGCTTTTGTGTGTAGATGGGAACCAGCTGTGACTTTTTTTTTTTTTTTTTGGTTTTCTGATGCAACTGTCTGTGTTCTTCCTTCCAGGATGCAACCTGAAGATCTTCAACAACCAGGAGTTTGCTGCCCTGCTGGCACAGTCAGTCAACCAGGGCTTTGAGGCTGTCTATCAGCTTACCAGGATGTGCACCATCCGCATGAGCTTCGTCAAAGGCTGGGGAGCTGAATACAGGTAAACTGATGCTACAGCCCAGGTGATCAGGTGTCCCACTTTGTGCAGAACTGCACAGGACATTAAGCGTTCCTTATTCCACTAATTCAAATTGATAGCTTGTGTTTTGAAGGGTTGCGTTTTTAAATACAACACAACAAAACTGACCTTTTTAAAGGTTTGGTTTATGTCCCGTAACTGAATAAAATACAAAACATCCTGTTATAAAAGCATATATTTATTGATGTATCAAATTAAAGGCTGCTGGAGTCTGCTAAGAAAGATTCTGGCCCCGGAGCAAATTTTGTTGTTCACCCAGATTGAAAAAAACAAAAAACAAAAATAATTTTAGTAGAAAATCATTTAGAATCAAATAAAACTGAAAATTACAACCGCATCTGATGCAATCTTGCTTAAATTGCTAGATAAAGAAGGAGCACTTAGGGGGCGGGAGGGGTGGAATCATAGCACTTTTTGTTACAAAAATCAAACCTAAACTGGATTCAGGCTGCTAGACTGAGTACAAGAACTTGTCTTTAAAAGAACTATATTTATGAGATTATTAAAAAAGTTAAAGGCTCTTACATTTATGGTCTAATGAGCTTGTTTATTATTAAGTTTAAATTGGACATTATTGCATTTTAGACCACCTTTAGTCTTGATAAACTGACCCAAGCAAACTTTTTGTCCCTCAAACGGTTGGTTAGGATGTAGTCTCTGATGTCACAGATGAGGTTCAAATAAATAATAATCACGCACTTTATTTGCCTTTTCAGTGACTTAAAGGCTTACGAGCAAAGATGACCTCCCCCACAGAGCAACTGTGAATGTAAACGCAGACAATAGAACCAGGCGGTGAATCACAACTCACCATCCAGCACCTCCGCTCACAGACATCTGCTCACGCTCTGGTGAATCCGGCGTATGACGTCATGCAGCGCTCGTCAATAGAAACAGGCCTCAGCAGGCACACCAGACTATTTTCAAACAAACACACATGTGCCGTGTCAAAAAGCAATGTCAGACTTTCCCTCTTTTGCTCCTCAGAGCTTTCCACACCGTTTGACTCACTGATAGTAGAAAAGGGGGTGGAGGGGCTGAATGTTGGTCTGACACATGAGGTTTCCAAAGGGAAAGACCACATGTCAGCCTAAACGCTGACATGTGGAGACACTTAAAAGACAGGAGTCGGATTACGTGATCAGGCAGGGCTCTTTCCTTCCTACCACCTCCACCTTTTTCCCATTTCCACTCGTCTGTTTTCCTCATTTGTTCCTTTTGTAAGTTCTTTTAACTCGCATAAAACAAACATCACAACAAAAATGGAACTGTCGAAACAAAAGAAAGAGCACCCTTGCTAAAGGAAAGAAACATAGCAGCAGGAAAAAAGAGCAACGTGAGCCTGGAGCTTGAAGCTCTAGAAGAGCTGAGTGAAACCAAAGTGACAGGAAAAGGAAATGGTGATGCACGTTTCAGCAGAGGGTTCAACTCTTACCAGGCAAATCATTTAATGAAACCAAACAGCAACAAAGCAGCAGGCGGGCGAGTGCAGAGGCAGCTTTGGCGCTTGTGGGATAATGAAATCTGAATCCTTGTAGAAACCTGACCCATCTTTTTATAACACACTGTATAGTCCTTCAGTGCACAGTAACATTGCTGATATTTGTTTCATCTAGCTCCTAAAACCTAGTGAGGGCTGCCAAACATTTTCACTTTTAATTTTTTAATATATTACTTGAAACAGTTAAGTATATACCTCCAGTTAGACATTTTCCTAACAGAACCAGTGAACGCACACACAGATAAGCAAAACATTAAGGTGAGCAATAAAAAAAACAACTAGAAAATACCATTTAGATCAGTAAGTTAAAAATTTCTGTTAAAATTCTTTACTTATATGTAAATTAAGACCAGCATTTTTGTTTTTTACATTTCAGATGAATGTTTTTTGTTTTTGATACACTTTGGAGCCTTTAAATTCTTATATGTTTAAGGATCGTCATGAGCAGATCATTAAATTAGACCTTCATGTGTTGTTGCTCATCAGCAAAGGGGATGAACACTTTTCATTTAACTTTGTGATTAACAGTCTTTTCTTGGTGCAAAGCAGTAGCATATTTATGTGCAGATTACAGATCCAAGACTTGAATTCAAAATAATTACCGGTAGCTATGATAACCAGCTGACCCCATTGCTGTGGTCATATCTGCAGTGGAAACAAATACAGTAATTGACGGTCTATAGATCAATGAAAGGACGAATGTTGTTTACATGGCAGTTTTTAATATTTTTACCAGCTGTCAGTCGGAATCTGCACGGTAGAAAACCACCCGCTGCTGCACAGGTCTCCTCCCCTCACCAATTGTTTTTCATTTATTTTTTAACCTTATTTCAATTGAGTTTATTTACTTTGTACCGTATACAGCACAAAGTCACAACAGAAGTCGTCTCAGGGCACTGCACAGAAAACATTCACATACATAAAAAGTCAATTAACATTATTGATCTAAAGGCTCCAGTATACTCACGCAAACCTTTTCCCGCGGTTGACACTTCATACTCGAGCGTCCACCCTGAGCGGCTGCAGTCAGCTCTGCAGGCAAGGAGCGTTTACCTTCAGGACAAATTGAGGTCACCAATTGGTCACTTGCTGACACGCCTACTGGGTTGATTGACAGGTCGCGTAAAAAAAAATAAATAAAGAAAAGAGAGATGGCAGCCCCAGCTGCAGCGGTGTTTTGTGTTTATATGTTGTTAATAAAATTTATTTTAAAATAAAACTGGGAGCACTGGTCCTGCAGCCCACACATCTGACCAGACCACCAGGAAATCTCCAGACCCTCCTGCAGCCACACTGGACCTGATCTTAATTAGCTCGTGATAAATTCCTTAATTTCTAACCATTTGAGTCATGGCATCAACGGAGGGGGAAGAGACTTGCCTCTTGACAAACAAACAAAAGAAAAACCAGATCATGGATGTAGAAGGGGAATCTAATACATTGGTGCCGTACAAAACAGTTTGTTGCCGGGCAGTTTATTGTGCGACACCGAGTACGTGGTCATAAAATTGAGCTTTGCACGGACACGCCCTGCGTGCGTCCACTTTGAGTCTAATCCGGTATCTGCGGACCTCCATGGAGTGAAGTATGTCTGAATATACTGGAAGCTCAAGGAGACATCAGGTTTTTAAACAGGAAATCTGGTCAATGCACATTTATCTTGGTGGTGTGTTCTCGTGACACTATTGGTCAATAGGATGACTTCTGGTTGCATGGCCACAGAGTGGGATTATGGGTATTTAGTAGCAAAATTGGAACCATGGGCGAGAGGGATCTGTCATGAGTACCCGCAGCATTCACTCTGTCTGTGTCACAAAAGCCCGCCCCCAAGAGAGGTGGGTGTTGGGCAGCTACATGAGCACTCAGGTGTGTCAAGGAAACTGTTGTTCAGCAGCAGGAAGATTGACAGCCTGTCAAAAGAAAACAAAATATTTGTCAAAGGTACATAAATTAGTCGCTCCTGTGTATAAGCCATGGGGTCCAAAGCGTGAGAAAAAAGTAGCGTCTTATACACCGGCAGTTACGGTAGTCGAGACAAGTTGGGCTGTACGGCGATGTGCGAAAAGCACGGGTGTCCCTAACATCACTATAACAGCAGTGTTATCTGTCACACTCCAAACAGCTGACTTTTTATTTTAAACATCTGTTTTTGTTCCTTGTGGGTTTCACAGGCGACAGACGGTGACCAGCACCCCCTGCTGGATCGAGCTGCACCTGAACGGCCCGCTGCAGTGGCTGGACAAGGTGCTCACTCAGATGGGCTCCCCGAGCATTCGATGCTCCAGTGTCTCTTAGAGACGCTTCGTCCTCTCATTCCCCGCACACCTCGTCTCTTGGTCAGAGACTGAAAACACAGAGATGAGAACAACGAGACACAACCCCCCCATCCTTTGATTCAGCTACTCTTTGTCCCTCACCCACCTGCTGTCAGGAGCACTTTTTATACACATTTTGTTTGTGGCAAAAGGGGACAAGTGCATTAGTGTTGTACCATGATAGTAGGTTCTTAGTACTTTTTACTATGTTTCTTTTTCATGCTGGGTTTTATGCTTGCCAATGAAAGACCAGACAGAATATCGACATGGGATCTGTCTAGGCAAGATTTTCTTACTTTCATTTAAATTTCTTGTTCAGAATTATTTGTCCACATTATAAATGAAACCATGAATTTTAAAAAATGACAATCCTAAATCTGAAAAGCATGTGAGATTTAGGAAAGAAACACATTTAATTTGTTTCCATATATGGGTGTTTGATGAATTATGATGAAGATTTGTACAAATGTAAAACAGTGAGGTGGACTGAAAGTAATTTATATAATGAAAATACAAATAACCTCTGAATATATAGGCCTCAGAGAGGAGGGTCACTCATATTTTAGTCAGCATGTGTTACTTAGATGAGGCAAACATTTAGCATCATTTTTCAGTCAAAACCGTGAAAACTGATAAATGAGCTCAGTTTTTAAATGTCCAGAGCAAGAACACAGAAGTATGTGTTTAAAATTTGACAAGAGTACTTAAGACAATGTAAGTTGATAAATGTCACCACAAACACGATGCACTCTTTATTTAAAGTCGTTGTAGTGATGTAAATAGAGCACATCAGTTCTCACATGCTTTTCAGAGGGTCAGGTAAAATCAACATTGTGCATTCATGTCAGGAAGCTGTGCCACAAAGACAGAATACTTTAACAGCATTTTATGTAGTAAATGTATTCAAACAGGTCTTGAAAACAGCTTTGATTCTTTAATGCTCTTTGGACTTTGAAAAATGACAAAGTTGTGTGAATATCTGTGATATGAACGTTCTGCAGAACGTTTTGAAGTGGTAGAACACGATGAGTGTCCTGCTTTGTTACCGTTCTCTTCCTGCAGTTTGGTCTTAATTTTAGCCACATTGACTCCTCACACAGACCTGTAGGGAGAAAAACACTTGGAGTGTAAATAATTTAAAGAAAAGATGGTTGAGATAGCTTGTTCCAAGTTGACAAGTAAAAGCACTGCTGGCAGGTCTGAATTGTGAGGCAGGTTTTATTCAAAGCTCTTCTCAAAGGGAGTAGTGTAGATAATTATAGGCGTGTACAAAAACTAGTTCTTAGAATCAGTTTTATCTTCAGGTCTATGTACATATAGTACTCTATGTACATATAGTACATGTGTTTCATCATGGATGGGTTTGGAAGCAGAAGAACACAAACATGGACTTGATGCTGGTAAATGCTTTGCTAAAACAGAAGAGCACAGTCATAGTGTTGGTCCCATTTCCTTTTCACCACCACCCACTCAGGTGGAAGTGGATCTGCTTCCTTCTGGTTCTGTAACACTACAGACAAAGGCTCAGTGGGTGAGCATGAACATGTTAAATGTGTTTATTTACGTGAACTTGGCTCTTGATGTTAAGGCCAGTGTGTGACGTTATAGGGACTCGAGAGTAAACATCAGAATATTGTCCTATTGCCAGTGATTATAAAAAGTTTGATTATTATAAAGCCTCAAACTTAAGTGTGGAATTGTTTCAGGACCCGTAGCATCTACCAGTCTGAAACAGGCCGGCTCTGTTTAGAGCTTCTAGTGTCCTTGAACGCAGCAGTTCTGATTCTGTTAGGATCTTCAACTGCATGGTTAATGTAACTACCCAGTAGAGGAGATTTCAAAAGTTCATTGATTGTTTTTATACACTCTTCTGCAACTTGTAGTGCTTATGTTTGTTTCTCCTTGTTTATATTGTTCATCCTTTAGCTGTGATTCATGCTCCCCTACTCCGAATTTTTTATTTTTTTTTTAGATTTCATGTATAAATCTAAACCTTGTATTTTTTTCCTGCCTATACAAAGTGTATGTGATGCTTTGTATTTTTGTCTTTTATTGTTGCTTTACAAATAAATTGTACAACTTGTGCTGAAACTGGAACTGAGACAACTATTAATAAAGAAACTGGTGCATCAATTTAAAAAATTTTTTTTAGCATGTTTAGAAAAAAAATGATTTGTATTCAATGTCAGACTTATTGATGAAACTTTAATTGATTTAATGGAGTTATTTCACCCCAATTCCAAAAATGAGAGGTTTAAAATGCTAATTAAAATATTTTCATAAACCAACACTTTATTCACAGCGGAGTAAATGTATCAAATGTTTAAACAAAGATTGCAACATTCTTTTGTTAAATAAGATACTTTTTAATATAGTTGCAACACATCAAAATAGTGGAGACAGTTGCAATAAAAAGCTGTGAAACTAAGTGGTTTTAGTACATTTTGGAACAATTTGGGTTAATTGGCAACAGGTCAGTAAGACAACCAGGTAAAAACCTGCCTCACTTATGGAATATAGGGGCATTAACACCTATTAAAATGGGCAGCTTACATGTGGAGAGGCATCGCCAATGCAGAAAAGTATACTGGTTTTTGAACAGCATATGCTGCTATTCAGATTGTCTTTTTCAGGGAAGGCCTTGCAGATTTCAGCAAGACTCTGCTGAACCACATCTGTTAAAACTGCATGGTGTTATCGTGGAAGAGTCCTGGTGCTGAACTGGCCTGCCTGCAGTCCAGATCACTCATCAGACTGGTGCTAAAATAACAGGTTGTTTCCCAGAGATCATCATGACCCTGTCCCTGTGGAGATGTGTTGCTGCCATAAAATTCAAAACTGCTTGATATTTGTCTTTTGACATGTTGAACAAGTTCCATTTTGAACAAAATATGGCTTTATGAGCTTTGTAAATATTTTTACACAATGTCCCAAACTTTGCTAAAATTTGGCGTCGTCGATGAAACAGAAGCATTTTAGGTTAGATCCTGTCTGTTTCCTTACACTTGATGTATTCACTCATGTGTGGGGGGTGATTTGGTGTCTGGTAATAAACTGTAACCACAGGCCCACAGCAGACACTATTGTTTCTTGTTGCTACAAGATAAGAGTCCATAAATAGAGTCAGGCTTTGTTGTGGTACCCTTTGGTCAAAGACACCGTTGAAAACACTGTTATAGTCGCTCTGTGTGCTCCAGCTGATCAGGTGATGAAAAAATTATCCAAAATGTGTTTTCTATGATTTTTCTTTAGCATCACGAGCATGCAGCGACGCAGCCGGCCTTCGCCACAGTCCCCTACACGGTCTCTGCTCCAGAGCAATCTTCAATAGTAATTAACTCTGGTTTGTTGGAGTCAAATGGAGGGCAAGCATGAGCCACTGACCGAGACTGGAAGCATGCAACAAAAATGGATGGATGACGTCAAGACTAAATATTTTAAGACGTATCAAACATTCATTTACTTCACTTTAAAGCAGATTTGGCATGTTTGATAAAACAAGTGTAAACTGGTTCACTCCTCTGGTCTAAACATCAGAAATACTCAACAGTTAACATGATTAATGTAAGTACAAATATTCAGATTTAACATGGTTTACAATTATGTTCTTGTCTGAGGTTTGAATAAACCGGTTTAACACAAGACAGCACAGCTCAACACTGACATCTGCTGGCTAAAAGCATAAAATGATTTTATTTTGGGTTTTGACAGTGAGTTGTTATGACATCATGTTCAATTCTTTAATCAGTCAGTAGAATAATTGAATTCATCTTATTTTGTTCAACTTAATTTAAAACATTTGCCACAGAATAAGATGGCTATTATTTAGATATTTAGTAGGTGTCCTTAATACAGCTGTGATTTGTGCCTTTAAGATGAAAATAATCCACATTAATAATAATGTGCTGAAACAACACAGACAAGAACCTGCATGTTTTTAACCAAATAACCTCAGAGCCTGAAACTGTCGTTACAATAAAATCTTCATTTGAGTATTTTTCTGCTACTCTGTTGAAACGAGATTGATTTGACAAACTGAACCTTTTTTTTTTTTTTTGTAGAGTGAAATGATGTTTTCTCTAAATAAAAATTCACCTTTCTGAGGAGGTAAATTACTACTCAGGGGCTCAGCTGGATGTCTCCTCTGTGCACGTCACTGTGACCTCCCTGCTTGGGAGGTTTTGAATTTTAACAATGATTTCTTGCAGAGTTTGGAAACAGTTTGCTGCTGATCGTCTTGTGTTGAGTTCATGTATTTAAAGTGAGCCACTGTGGAGAGTGTTGGTGCTATGGAATCATGTGCACAGTGAGATATGCACTAAATGAAAATGTATCAACTTTTATTCTACAGTTTTTTTTTTGGGGGGGGGGGGGGTATTACAGTGGGCATATTTGG
>JARVGV010000645.1:31948395-31962234 GCA_031762435.1 Hypsolebias longignatus
TGTGTTTTTTATTTTTTATAAATTTTTATTAACAACATATAAACACAGAACACCGCTGGTTTCTGCCAGCTATCGTTTTTTTTTTTTTTTTTCTTTTTTCAACCTGTCAATCAATCCACTAGGCCTGTCAGCAAATGACCAGTCGGCGACCTCAGGTTGTCCCGAAGGTAAACGCCCCTTGTCTGCAGAGCTGCTATGCAGCCGCTCAGGGTGGATGCTCGAGCATGAAGTCTCAACCGTCTGCCGCCGGTGTGCACAGTTTCCGTGCGGCTGACAGGACACGGGAGTATACTGGGGGCTTTAGGCTCACTGTCGATTTTTGAGAAGATTAAAGTATTTTAAGTGCGCCTTACAGTCCGAAAAATATGGTAATTGTTGAAGTACTTAGATCCAGTAGAGGAGGAAAATGTGGCCTCATGAGTAAAACAGTGTCCTGTTAGTACTCGTTGGACCACGTCTGGCTTTTCTTCCAGCTTGGACTCTCCAGAGGAGGACACCTGACTGATAAACATACAGTAGATTTCATCAGTCTCACTCCAGCTGTCTCTTAATGCTGTTCCCAGATCAGCTGTTAGTGACCTTTTTTTATTTCCACCAGAGATGTCCAACTGGACTGAGATACGGACTGTTTCCAGGCCATGACATCGACATTATATGACTTAAAGATTTTTATTTTAGATTAATTCTTACAGTTTGGTGACAGACGACTGACTTTTCTGCCCACTTCTCTTTTTTTTTTTTTTTTTGAGGACATTTTGCTTTAAATTTATCATTCTAATGCTTTAGAATCTTCCTTGGTTGGCCAGTACATTTCTCTTTTACCACCTTCTCATTTTGTTTGTACTCAGTCCAAATTTTAGACCCAGCTGAGAGGGAACAACGTACTTTGCAACACTTTGTGATCATTTACCTTCTTGAACAAGTTTCTTAATAATCCTCTCGTGTTGGAGCTATGGGTCACATCAATCCTCTTCGTGCAGCAGCTCTCCAAGATGTGAGCACTCTTTTATTTTTTTACTAACATTTTTGATCTGCTGCAGGTCTTTGTTTTAGAACTACAAATGATAGTGATTTCATAATGTTGTCCTCAAATGTGAGTGAGGCCATATTTATCCTGTAGTGTATTAAAAAAGCACCGTGTCTGAGTACAGCGCTTATATTCCTTTTTAATCGTTTCCTAATGCCAGCGGGTTGGAATTTAGAAACAAAAGATAGTTTTGTGTCACGTCGATCTGTTTGTAGACAAACTTCAACAGTTGGAAGAGCATGCTCCAAGCAAAGGGTTGTAGCTGTTTGGTCTAACTCTATAAAAAATAATGTTCTTCATTATCTCATATGTGTCACACTCAAATAATCTGTTATGATTAACTCTCAACTACTACCACACCTGTAGTTCTATGTGTGTAAAATATCTGGGTCATGGTCCTTTCTGTGTTGGCTAGTGTTGATTGGTCCCTCCAGTGATTCCTTTCTGTTTCATTACAATCTGTCCAGTGGTTCATGAGATATTTTGCTAACAGAAAAAAAAGGTTAATGCTGATTTGTTTTTTCAGGCAAAGATGTTTCAAATGATTAACATGATTGTTGTGAACCAACCGCAGCTCTAAAGTTTCGCACAATATCTGTAAAATTACTGAATCACAGCCATTTTTTTGTGTTTTACGATCAGATGGCTGCGGCCGCCATATTTAATTAAAATCCATCCTGTAGTTCTTGAGACATTTTGCTAACAGACACGGGAGTAAGTGCACCTTGGCGTTTTGGTGGCGGGCGATCACATAAACACGGTTTAGGAAGCAGCGTCCTCGACGCTCCGCGGGGTCAGTGCCTGGCGCCTCTGCAGATTTCTGCCAGGTTGGTTTGATGTTCTCTCCACGAGACTCGTTCATCGAGCTTCTGCCCGTCACACAGCTGAACCAGTGATGATGAACCATGAGAGCAAAACAGAAATATGTGACACCCCCTCGTCCTCCCCTCCTGCTGGGTGATTACTGATAGATGACAGATGTGCAGACTGATAGTTTATTAGTTTATTTCTTTAAGTTTGGTTCTCTTGAGCTTTATAAGCTGCTCCTCTCTTCAAACCATCATCTTCAACGAAAGGGAAGCGTGTGTATATTATGTTGTATGAAAACAACCAGTTCAGACTCAGACGTGCGCGTCTGATGTCCGTTTGTATGCTTTTATGTGTGTGTGTGTGTGTGTGGTACCTCAGAGCGAGAGAATAAAATATATATTTTTTAGAAAAACAGAAGCTGTAGTATTATTTAAAATTTAAAAAAAAACATGACTGTGGCCAATAAAGAGACTCACACGGGGAAGTTAAAGAAGACGGAGTCCACATCTGCACTCACTGCCTTATTCACAGCATCTGCTCCACAGCTTCAAAATAAAATGTTAAAAAAGTTTTCAAGAAGGGGGAAGAGAAGACGGTGTACAGTGAACCCATGTCAGTTTGTACAAATATACCAAGTGGAAAAAAAAATATTTATTACCTGCATTGGAAGAAATTGTTTACTTATTGAATGTTACTTGTTTATGTAGAAAAGTAGATGTAATAAATGCATTCTGCCACTTCTCTGCGTCGTTCCTTTTAGAGAAAGCGTCTTCACTGCTGTTTCCTGGAGCGAAGAGGGCAATTGGACGTAACCTCCGTCTGTCCATATTGTAAGATGGATAACTTGAAAAATAAGCAAGATGCTAACTTCCATTTTGGTGTGTGGCTGCATCGAAGTGTAAGAAAGGTCCTGTTTGAACATTGGGTTGTCACATAAAGTCCAACATGGCTCCTGTCTGGAAAGTGTTCACAGCGCTTCAATTATTTCACTTGTTACAGCCTTGTTCCAAATTGTATTAATGTCTCCTCAACATTCTACACACAATACCCCATTATGACTATGTGTGAGGACATTTTAGATTTTTGTAAATGTTTTCAAAATAGAGAACCAAGAAATCACATTTACTCCCAGCCTTTGTTGAACATGATGCCACAGGCCTCCCATCTTTAGGCAGTTTGTCCCGTTCTTCTTTGCAGTGCTTCTCAAGCTCCATCAGGTTGGATGGGAGACGTATGTGCAGCCATTTTCAGATAACTCCAGAGATGTTCAATCAGATTCAATCGGGCCTCCGGCTTGGCCACTCCAGGACCTTCAGAGTGGTCCTGAGGCCGCTCCTTTGAGATCTTGTCCATGTGCTTTGGGTCGTCCTGCTGACGAACCATCACTCCAGTTTGAGGTCAAGAATGCTCTGGAGCAGGTTTTCATCCAGGATGTCTTTCCATCTGTCCTGGCCAGTCTTCTTGTTAATGTCAGTTTATTTAGATGATGCCAAGTTGAAACCAAAGTTGTCTCAGGGAACTGAACATCTTGATGCTGCATTTTTTAAAACCAGAACCCCCAATCGTTTGAGGAAATTCTGCTTTCTAGATTTATGTTGTTCTAGTTTCCTCATATAATTAGGGTGACAAAGATTAATCTATGAAGGTGAAGGCCACCATTGGCCACCCCCTGGCTCCGCCATTGTGCCTAGTGGTGGATAATCTTGCTCCCTCCATTCAACTGCATCTGACAAGCAAAAACATAAACTACCTCTGTTCTCATACACAGTGTAACTCTTACCCACTGGAATATATTGCACCCAAAACTTTCAGTTTTACTGAATTATTGTTCAGAAAAACTTGTTTTGGCTGTTCCCTCTTCAGGGGTCTCCACAGAGTCCTCCATCCTGTCCTCACTCCAACTACCTGCATGTCCTCTAACTGCATCCATATACAGTATCTCCTCTTTGTCTTTTTCCTGGCAGCTGCATTTCTAACATCCTTCTACCAATATACCTGTTCAGAAAAACACTCCTGTCAAACTCCAGATATTCACTATTCAAATCCCTCAGGAACGAGGGACATCAGCGTAGTTTACTCTGCTCAAACTTTTTCATCATTTTCACGCCCCAATGAAATGAAATAAACAGAAAATTAAGAATGTATTTTTCCACACACAACAATGGAAGTGTTGAGTGAGGAACCCAGAAAATTGGACTTTATACATCTGAACTGGTATGTTTACATCTTTGATGGTTTTCACACAATCACTTTATTTTTATGGCGTTTTCCACAGAATCACCAACAGTTAAACTTCTGAGCTGTCTGCACCTGCAGGGGGTGGCACACAGTCCTGTGGTTGCCATGGTGACCCAAATAAACCACTGGCAGAAGATTCACACAGGCCCACTTTAATGCACACATTTTATTTCACCAGACACATCTATTTTACGAGGAAGACTGGAAGATGGAGTACCAGAGAAAACCCACGAGAACATGAGGAGAACATGCAAACTCCACACAAAAAGAGCCCAGGTCCAAACTGGGGACTGAACCCAGGACCTTCTTGCTGTGAGGCAGCAGCGTTAAACCACTGACGCACTGAGTCGTGCTGACTGATTTTGACTTGATGGAGTGGGAAAAGGAACTAACGAGGGCTGCGTCCCACGTCTGCAGCTGCACAGAACTTCCAAATGGAACGCGGCCCTCGAGCTCTTTCAAGTCAAACAGCTGTTAAAAAACGGTCTTTGGTCTTGGTTCTCTTCACGTCTGATACAGTTTGTGCATCAAAATGTCATCAAGTTTATACTGGATGATGTCAGAGTTCTGGGGTGTCGTTATTTGCACCTTTCAGAAACGACACGTGCAGTTCGTGGCGTTTTGAAGCATCGCCACCACCTGAACGCTGGGGGGCAGCAGTGAGTCGTTTAATACATCAACACAACTTCATCCTGTTTGGAGACAAAGTCCTTCATTTGGTCCACGCGCAGCCTGAGGCTTTGTGGCTTCACACAGCTCTCACGCGACGGGAGCTTTTAAAAGTTCATATTTATAGATTATTGGTGAAAATGATCATTTGTTGACGTTCTGATCGAGGTGGAGCTCTTGTGCGCACAGAACTGAACCTTGTGCTCGCACCCGGAACAGCTTCAGCGCACGCGCGCGCACACACCAGCGCTGACTGGAGGGTGGAGCGCGCCTGTCAGCGGGTGATGCTGGATGTTGGAGAAGCGGAGGTGTCTTCACCTTGGAGACGCTCCGGGCTGCAGCGCGCACCATGAGCGCACACAACGAGAGCTTGGACTCCAACAGGTCGCAGACGGAGCTGGAGCTCTTCAGCAACCTGGAGGACATCGACGTGTCTGCGGACGGGAGCCCCGTCCTCCGGCTCCTCATCTGCCTCGTCTACTCGGCGGTGTGCGCCGCGGGGCTCGTGGGCAACCTGCTGGTCCTCTTCTTCATCAGAGTCAAGCAGGAGAGGAGGAAGTCGCGGGTGAACTTTTTCGTGCTGAACCTGGCCGTGACGGACCTGCAGTTCGTGCTCACGCTGCCCTTCTGGGCCGTGGACACGGCTCTGGACTTCAGCTGGCCCTTCGGAGGCGCCATGTGCAAGATCATCCTGTCGGTCACCGTCATGAACATGTACGCCAGCGTCTTCTTCCTCACCGCCATGAGCGTGACGCGCTACTGGTCGCTGGCCAGCGCGCTGAAAACCACAACCGCGCGCAAGTCCTGCTCCGCCAAATGGGCGTGCGCACTGATCTGGACTCTGGCGACCCTGGCCACCGCGCCCACCTCCATCTTCTCCACAGTCAGCAACGTCACGGGAGAAAAACTGTGTTTGCTGAGGTTTCCCGGCGGCCAGTACTGGCTGGCGGTGTACCACATCCAGAAGATAGTCGTGGGCTTCGTGGTGCCCATGTCCATCGTGTCCATCAGCTACTTCATGCTGCTGCGCTTCATCCGCAAACGGAGCATGAAAACCAGCAACCCCAAACGGAGGTCCCAGGTCACCAGGTCCATCACGGTCATCATGCTGTCCTTCTTCCTCTGCTGGATGCCGAACCACGCCATCACCCTGTGGAGCGTGCTGGTCAAACTCAACGTCGCCAACTGGGACAGAGCGTACTACATCGTGCACACGTACGTGTTCCCGCTGACCGTGTGCCTGGCGCACGCCAACAGCTGCCTGAACCCCATCATTTACTGCCTCACGAGGAGGGAGTTCAGGGACAAGCTGCGAGGTCTGATCCGCAGAGGATGACGGGGGTTTTTTGTTTGAGGCGCGTAATGGGGAAGGCAAACCGTCACCAAGACGCACCGGATGCGCCACGCGCAGAGGAACTCATCGGCACGCTTCTTGTCCTTAAAGTCTCCTGTTAGTGGTTCTGCCTGTTTTTATGACGAGCCCTGTCCCGCTCGTGCGTTAAATGTGTATAAAATTGACTCCATGTGTGACGCGCTCTGTCCAGTGGCCGTGCGTAAAAAGCGCGTCAGTTATCAGCTCGTGCGTCTTTGATCAAACGTGGCCAAACACTTTTTTTTTCAATTATTTTATTTTTATTTTTTTCATGAAAGTTTGACTGAAAGAGCATTTATGTAAACTATGAGCTCATAAACTGATCAAATAATGTGACGCGAGTTGTCCAGTCCTGCAGTTTGGTACAAGAGATGGACAAATGTGAGAAATATAAATGTAACAAAAATAAAAATAAAAACGTTTGGGTGGATAAAATAAACCAGACTGTCACGTGCCAGCACTGCTTTAAAGTTTTTCACGTGTAATTTGGGTGAATGACATGATGAAAGTCATCTTTCAAAGATCATCTCCTGTTGATTGACAGCTAAAGGATCACGTGACATCTAATTTGAGCTCATTAAAACTGGCTGAGTTACAGCCAGCTTTGTGCTGGCAGTGGGGGCCAGTATTTGATCTGAATTGACATTTAATGAAAGCTTTCTGAAAACTTAAATAACATTCATCCTGTTGTTCTTAGAATATTTTGCTAACAGACAGTCAGATTTGACTCCAACGGTTAATGTCAAAGTTTTAGGCAAACATTGTGTGCAATGATCAGCACTTTGAGCACGTGCTGTGAATGACTCTCAGCTACAACCACAACAAATTCAACCACATGATCTGTAAGACTGACTGGATTGTTGTATTTTCCAAGATCACATGTCTGTGGCAGCCATCTTGAGTTGGTTTGTTTCCAGATGTTAAACAGTTGTAGTTGGAAATCCAGTGAGCACAAACTGAGAGTTTTAACAAAATCTTTCTTATACTGTAGTTTGTTAGATATTTTGCTAACAGACAGAGTGGTCTTCAGTAGATAAATGGCAAATGTTTCAACCCAAACCTTGAGTGCTCAGAACATAGGTTGAGGATCAGCCTCAGTGACTACCACACCAACTTTTAGCTGAGAATCTGTAAAAGTGACTAAGCTATGGCCATTTTTTTTTGTGTTTGTTATAATCAGTTGGCTTTGGCAGCCATCTTGAATTAGGTTGCCTCCAAAGATTATTGAGTTATACGTCCAGTGACCGCTTTCAGCCAGTTTCATAAAAACTCTAGATATTTAGAGACGACTCAACACAAACATTATTGCTTGTCTTTTGGAGGTGAGCCGCGCTGAAGACAGAGCTGCAAGGTGTCCTCCATCAGCATCACATGGTCGAACCAGACTTTATAATGGGCACACACACACACCTCCTTTCTGCATGGGTCTGACAGCTGCACGTGTCATCTGAACTCAAGCTGCACGCTCTTATCCAGATTGTGTTTAATTAGTGTATCTGACAGACTGGAAATGAACTGTAGCTGTTAGTTGAGCTGATCTGAATGTAAAGTGACTAAAGAGTTAGAAAAACATCACTTGTCCATTTGAAGGTTGACTGTTCATACAGTTTACTCATTACCCGACTGACAGCTCTTGAATTATCTACTGACAAGAAGATATTGTTTCTCAGAACCCATAAACATAAAGATTTGTTATTTAACCCAATTGAAGTAAACTCTGAAGATTGTCATCCAAACTTGTTAATAACCATTTATCATATAATTACAGTGGTAAATTAGTTGTTTAATTTGATCTCAATAGCATAACGTTTAAAAATATTCATAATGCCTTATTTTCAGCCATGATTCAAGACATACAGGTGTTATTTTATTTGTATTATTTTGGATGAGTTTCAGCACTATGAGTAACAAAATAATGAAGTAGTCACTAATACAGTAATAAAATGCATGAAAAGATGGTTTGTACTCGAGAGCTAAAATTACTGATCTGAAAAATGAATTGTGTGAAAATAATAATAATAATAAAAAAAACAGAATTGACACACAATCTGCAGCTCCTCAGTAAAAATATAATTGATATGTTGTGCAAACACAATCAGCGCTCAAAAGGTCATAAATAAAGTTTTGCTCATAAATCCTCACTCGTCTGGTGCTCGTGAGGTTTTATATTTGGGCTCTATGAGGGTTTTCTTTGATCAAAACACTGTTTTTCTCACACTTTCAGACCTTCTATGGTCTACCTGACCATTTCAGGCAAGTGTTTTGTTCTTTTTTTCCCGTATTTTTGTGACATTGACCTCAAATCATTTCAGAACAAAAAACAAACACATCAACTCAAGGTGTGGATGAGTGTCGAGTCTGTACAAAACAAACATGAATACATTTTAAAAAGTCTGTTTTGGCACCTAGGTATTAATTAACACCCTGTCGCATAGACAAAACTAATTTCTTCAGATGAATCTGTGAAAAAGGACAAAAGTCAGTTTTTTTGTAACTCATTTCTGTTTTTCACCATCTAGATGACTCACAAGGAGATACAGAGCTAACACTTGGTTTGGTTGGTAACATGCTCCTAATCTGTGACAAAAGTGGGCAATAACGAAAATTACAGTACTGTATTTTTCGCCCGTGCGACTAATACGCTGAAACAACGTATTTATGGATTTTTTTCCCATATATAAACCAATTTTTGGCTGAGCTATGACCGTTTTCATCCATTTTGACAGAAAATATTGAACACTACCATTTTCAGCCGCTAGATGGCACTCAAGTAGTCAAGCATGCCGTTGTATCATGTAATAGGTAAAAGTGGCTATTAATGACCAATCGTCTTGCCATAACCTGCCACCTTCGTCCAGCTCACCTGGAGTGACTGAATCAGCTTCATTTCGCTGTGTCGCCCCAGCAAAATACAGCAGATTTGACCATTGAAGTGCATTTATTAAGTAAAACTTCAACTGAGACACACTAATGTTGCAAAAACAAATAATTATTTTAGGTGCTTATATCTTATTGAAGTTCAAAGAAATGCATAGCTTACCTCCTTCCTGATTTTCTCTGTCTGTGCGCTCCCGGAGCACCGAGGCAGCGCATATTTTTGAAATGCAGCTGATTTGACTGTTAAAGTCATTTTATTAAGTAAAAGTTCAACTGAGACACACCTTTACAATAATGTCGAGCAAACAAATAATTGTTTTTTTAGTGTTTATCTTGTTAAATTCTTATTAAAGTCCTTTGCTGCATGCTCTTGTGGCTGCCATTTGGCAGCCAATTGATTTTTGGCACAACACCGGCCCACGTATCCAGGTTCTCAGTGGTGACGCGTAATAGATGCAATGTATACGACAAAGCGATTAATTTATGAAATGTTCTACTTTATTAGACATTTTTGGACTGATGCAACTTATTGGGCGGTGCGATGTGTATGGCGGAAAATATGGTAAGTGGACACACAAGTCTCGCAAATACAAGAAAACAACCCTGTGATAAGAAAATAACATAAATGCATCTAGGTTGACTTTTCAGTTCATTTCTGTCAATAAAAAAGTTTGTTCTAAAGTCATTTGAAGGAGGTGAAACAGGAAGTAAAAGCTAAGTCTTGCCAAATTACACAAAAACTGGTCTGAAAGTCTGTGGCAACTAGATTTGTGGAGCGATGAAACCCAGTTGTATGTTTTTAGTTCAAGGTGTCATCTTTGTATAAAGAGTAAAGGAGTCTGATTCACTGAGATCAGCTGCTAACTGCTCCATCTTTGTTAAACCTGTCTGCAGATGCGCTCGCAGCATAGTTTTAATGACACTCTGTCACACACACACACACACACACACACACACACACACACACACACACACACACACACACACACACACACACACACACACAGTGAGTTAACCGACGAGGAACAGAAAAACTCCCCAAAACAACAGGAACAACAAGTGGTAGCATCACTTCTGAATCAGTGAGTGAAGATTTAAACTTTATTGATCGTTACAGCGTCCTTACTTTACAGAGGAAACGTACTGAAGCAGGTGGAAAAGTTCAAATATCTGGGGTCGGTGATGAATGCCAAAGGAAGCTGTGAAGACGATGTTAAACGCAGAATTAGTGCGGCATTGCAAAAATGGAAGGAGCTGACAGGAGGAGTGCTTTGTGACAAAAGGATGCCGATTCATATTAAAGGGAAAGTGTACAAGATGAAGGTGTAGATGCCAAGTGGGATTCTTGGAGTATCCCTCAAGGATAGATGGAGAAATGACAATATCAGAAAAACGCTTGGTGTGGGATGCATCACGGATAAGATACAGGAATCAAGAATAAGATGGTATGGGCATGTGCATCGAATGGAAGATATCAACAAGGTACAAAGACTATTAAACGCTGAAGTTTTTGGTCAACGAAGCAAGGGACTGCTGAAGAGGTGGATCCAGCAGGATGTGAAGACACTCTGTCTCACAAAGAGCAACATTTATGTCTTTCAACTTTTATTTAGACAGAAAAATCACATTGAGCCTCGAAGGCTCTTTTACGAGTGAGACCTGTTTAAAAAACGGAGAAAGAAGAAGAATCCATGTGGCTGACCCTGCTCCGAAAGGAGTGGGGCCTACAGCCTGAAGCTGAGAGAGAGACACACACCATCCTTTTTTCGCCCAATAAACCAACCCCCCCCCCCCCCCTGCCTCAGTTTGGACTGCTGGTGCACGTTCTGCACTTCTTCTGTGAGGAGAGTTGGACCACCTTGTCCTCAGAACAAAAGAGACTTATTGCGGTTGCAGGAAAGGTGGTGCTGTCATTTCTAACGGGGGCACGAAGCCCAGCCCGACCCAATCAGGGGCAGGCCATGATATTGTGCTGGATGGGTGGGCCGGGTTGGTGTCAGGCTTTTGATTGGGTCAGGCTCAGCTGCCATCCTGTTTTATGCAACATGGTTTGCCATACCCTCACCAGCTGCACGCGACCATTTCACCACGAGCTAACCGAACTTGAAAGAGATAAAAAGTTCAGTCAAGCTTCAGATGGACTGTACAGCCAGGCAGCGATCCATCGCCCAAATGAACGTTCATTCAGCTGCTGCACTCAGCAGACGCATGCGGCCGATGATCCAAACAGGTGGCATCTCAAAGCAGATGTGTCAGAGCAGGGTCCATGTCTGAATGATGCAGACTGCAGGCAGAAACAGGGTTTAAATGTTATTTTACAGCCACCAAAGGACAAACACCCTGTCAGCTCTGATCTTCTGCAGCTTTATTCAGCTGTGCATCCCTGACTGGAACTTGTTAAAAATATTGGGTCTTTCCAGGTTCAGACCTGTAATTACTGTTAAATCGTTGGGTCGAGTGGGGTTCAGAAATGATGGCTAGGACCAGATCAGATCAGACTTTTTGAGCCTGAATGCAGCTCTAAAAGGTGATGGCTTTGCTGTAATCCTCTGTAATCATCCCACACAATAATTATTTTTTGTTGTGTTTGTTGAATCTCAATTTGTTTTTGTGAAGATTAGCAGACAGATAAACTCCCCCTCTTTCTTCTTCAGAGACTCAAACACCACCGGCTCTCAGAGGACAACATCTGACACTAATCACACATTGCAAACAGCACTGGGTTTGATTAATAACGTGCTTGTTGCTCTGGCAGGCATTTATAAAAACGTAGAAAATGTTTTCTCTAAATGCAAAATGCATCAGAGCAAATCTCTATATTCGAGGGCTTTGTGAACAAGAAGGGATGTGTAAAATAAAAATTAAAATGCCCACAAACCTTCAAACCGTTGGTAAATCTGTGCACTGATTAGTCCTTTGTAAAACATGGTGGGGGTCTAGTCATGGTTTGGGGTTCCATTTTACCTTGCAGGGTTGGGAATCTTAACAAACATGCTATATGTATTATGGAAGGTAGCGTGAGAGCACGATGTACTCAGAGAAGAGTCTAAATACAGAAAAACACAATAAATACCATCAGTCATTGATTGGCTGATTCTCAATCCTGTTTAAATGATGTGGGATGAACCTGACAGGAAACGGGCCAATCAAAATCCACGGAAGAGCTTTAAAATGTTCATTAGGAAGCACAGACAACGGTTCCTAAAGAAATGACCAGAGCCAGCTTGTTTTTAAGAATGAACCCAAAATGTTGACCTTCAAGGAAGCTGGAGCTCACAGATTATATTTGAAGCATTTTGTCGCACAAACCTCCTCGTTTTTCCAAACATGCTGTTCAAGTCCGAGTCCAAGTTGAAACAGAAATGATGAATAGGAACACAGATCTCAGTGGAGTGAATTAAAACCAACACTTTGCTCCACATTTAGTCAGTAGCCATCCTAAACGATGAAGTCCAACTTGATCACTTCATTAAAAAATGTGCAAAAGACAAGACATTTTGTGAGGATGTGACCAAACAGGATTTGGTGTTAGATTAAAAAAAAAATATATATACAAACTTAAACTATAGATCAAAAACACATTACGTGGACATGTCTTGTGGTACTGTAATACTGGTAGTGTTGTATCTGCTCAGTGATTTACTTCTCACTCCATCTTCTGCGCCTCTGTCTTCACTCCAGTGACCTCCATGTCCTCTTTAACTTTTTATATGATTTAAGTTTAGATTGATTTTATGTTCTGCTTCACATCAGTGCAGCATTGTTGGGCCTCATGTCACAGTGACCTGTGTGTTTATTCTCTGTAGTTTGTGGCACGTCAGCTTCTGTGGAGAATCCGAGTGTGTTGCACCTCGTTCCTCGATTCCTGTCTGGTTTCAAACGTCCTGCTGCTCATGAGCTTAACAACAAGGTAGTCATAAGTTTAACTTGTCATGGTTTTCTTACCACCGTTACTGCAGGCGGCTGCAGTTAAATGTTTTTCTGCGCTGACAACAATATCAATGAATGGCAGAGAGCAGTGTAATTTGTGGACACTCAGCCCTTTTTCAGCAACAAAACCAACATCATCAGTTTGAAGGAACTTTCCTGTACGCACACGACTGGATGTCACTATGATCATCCAGACACTGCGTGCACGGTAGCCTGGCATCTGGGTTGCCAGAGAAACTAGGTTGTCCCCTTCTTTTTATGGCACATGTTCACCAAACACATCATTTTACAACACCCTAACTCAGCACACATCAACCAACCAATCAACTTTATTTTAAAAACTGCAGGGCCAAAGGGCTGTCAGATAAGACAATAAAATAAAATAGATTGACAATAAAAATATACACAAAGAAACAAAACCATACACATATCAGTTTCATGGCAGGTGTGTACTAAGAAGCCATAAAAGATAAAATCACATGATAAAAGACAAAGAATAAAAGTGTGTTTTTAAAAGAGATTTTAAAACAGGAAGAGAGGAGGTCTGTCTGACACTCAAGGGTAAGTTGTTCCACAGCCTGGGAGCAGCAACAGCAAACGCTCTGTCACCTCTGAGCTTCAGTTTTAGAGACTGTCAACATCAACTGATCAGCTGATCATAGAGATCGGGGAGAGCAGTAAGGCTGAAGCAGCTCAGACAGATCTGGTGGTGTACGGTTGTTCAAGCATTTAAAAACACAGCAAAAGCTCAAAATGAATTCTGTAGTGCACAGGGAGCCAGTGAAGGGACGCCAGGATGGGCGTGATATGCTCACGCCTACGGGTCTGAGTTAACAGGTGAGCAGCAGAATTCTGCACAAGCTGCAGACGGGCGAGAGAGGTCTGGCTGATGCCTACATACAGTGCATTACAGTAG
>JARVGV010000645.1:32054601-32065944 GCA_031762435.1 Hypsolebias longignatus
ATGGATGGATGGATGGATGGATGGATGGATGGATGGATGGATGGATGGATGGATGGATGGATGGATGGATGGAACATAACAGCAGTATGAGCTAATGTTATATGTATAGTATAGTCTGTGTAGGTGTAATGAGATAATTTTAGTACAGCTGAATTATTAAAAATTAAAAGGTTTAAAAATGTGAAACTATTTTTTTTGTTTAGTTCAGGCAGGTCCTCCTTTTTATATAAAACTGAAACTTGAAACGCTGCTTTCAGTGAGTGCAGTATGTTTGTCAGAAAGAGCTGCCAAGCTATTAAACCTTGAAAACCACGCAGCTTTAATAAAATGTAGGCAGAAGGTACATGAGCCACGATCAAAGCCTCATGTTACTAAATGTGAACATTTGTTTTTCACTTACAGGAGAAGCTGGCTGTGGAAGGTGCACAAAAAGAGGTGAAGAACAACTCGGCTCTTCAGAAGTTTTTTTATCCAACATGCTTATCACATAAATGTCTTTGTTGAAATTTTTTTTGTTGTGGTTTTGACTCTTTTGCCTTTTTTTTTTTGGTTGAACAGAAGGACAAGTTGAAGGTGTTACTCAAAGAAAAAGAGGAAGGGGCTCGAGGACCAGAGACCGTTAAAGTTCAGCTCCGCAGTACTTTGGTCAGTGATTTTAAATGTGTCTAATTTCTGGAAGAGATTTCATTTAGGATTTTTGATTTGTAGTTCAACTTCCAAAGCTTTAACCTCTGACCTGCCAGCATTTTGTTATAATCAGTGTTTTTTAAGTTAATGTGAGAGAAAGAAGAGTATTTTTAATCATAGAAGGACAGTAAGGCCATTCTGCTTAGCATTTAAAATAGTTTTAAAGCCTGAAGCTTTTGGATTCATGTTCACTTCATGTTTTCACAGGGGGAGTACTCAGGCCAGTCTGTTATCAAAGGTCAGCATCTTTTTAATTTAATTTAATGTATTTGTTTGAAATTTCCCAACTTTTTTTAATCCTATTTTTTAATTTATTTTTTGCCTTCCAGGGAAAGAAAATATTTTAGTCAAACAAGCTTACAGTCTGGATTCTGAAAAGGTAACTTCTTTTTTTTTTGTTTTTTGCAAATTAATTAAACATAATTAGAACTTCCAAGAATAAATAATAAAACATACAAAGTATTAAAGAATAACAGTTACAATGGTAGGTTAACTGAACAATGTTGCTACAAATTAAATTACATCAAATGGAAAAAAAAATACTATGAGACAATTTATCAAAGATCAATTTTAAATATTTTGGTAACTTTTATTGACAAATTGTCACAAAAACACAAGAGTTATTTCAATTTCTGTACTAAGCCTATTTAAAACTTATAGCAAATGTATTTACTTGTCTACTATATATAGCCACAACTAACACAAATTTAATTAGAATGACTTGACCAACACAAACAAAAAAATGATTGAAAGTTCATCAAAACTGTTCAAAGAACTTCAGAAAGCCTTAAAAATTAATATGCAAACACCTAAAACTTTAAAAAGTTAGGCCCTTTCAGATCAAAATATTAAATCTAGCGTGTATAAGTTACTCAGTCGTATACATGATGTAATGCCACAGTAATATATTCACTTTAAAACATAAATATTTTATTATTAAATTGAATATTATGAAGATACTTTAATTTTGATGAAGGAGCGTTCCTTCAGAGTGTTTCCATGTGTTCGCTCTCAGTTTAGTGTTGATGTCATTGTTCTGTTCTCTTTCGTTTCAGATGATCCAGAACCCGGCTGCGTCCAAACAGCAGCACAAGAGTCCGACTCAGATCAGCTGGGATCTGTCTGAAGTGGACGCGCTTCGACGGGACCTTGAAGTCCTCAAGAGGAAACAAGAAGCGGCAGAGGAGGAGACGGCACAGCTTCAGGCTGCGCTGAACCGTAAAACCCGCGAGTGCCAGGAAGTGGCTCAGAGCCGAGACACGATCCAGAAACAGGCCGACCAGCAGATCCAAGAACTGGAGGACGCCCTGGGAGACGTCCAGAAGAGAATGCTGGACTCCGAGTGTAAAGTCAAGCAGCTGCAGGCTCACGTCGTTGCCGTAAAAGAGCACTTGGGCGGGCAGGCGGCAGAAGAACTGCGCACGCAGCTGCTCGACGTGAAGTCCAAATACGAAGGCGCTTCAGCCGAAGTGGGCCGCGTTCGTAACCGCCTCAAACAGAGCGAGAAGGCCCTGGAGGAGTACAAGAGCAGCGAGAGCCAGCTGGCAGCAGAAACAGAGAGGCTGAACCAGGAGCTGGAGGCTCTGACGGGTGAGCGCAACCGCCTCGCAGAAACCAGTTCAAAGATGGAAGCCCAGCTGAAAGAGGCCCAGACGAAGCACGTAAACACAGTACCTGCTGAGAAGTTTGACAACATGAAGAACCTCCTGACCAACGCTGTCGACGAGAAGGAGCGGCAGCTCGCCGAGCTCAGGGAAGACTACGACCGCGTCCTGGAGGAAGTGGCCGAGCTCCACCGAAAGTTAGACAGTCCGTCATCCCAGGGGGGGTCGGGGGCGATGTCTGCTGAGGAGCATCAGAAGGTTGTGGCTGCTCTTGAAGAGCAGATCGCTTCTCTAAGAAGGACGCTGATGGATGTGACCACCCAAAGCAAGGCTCTTATTCAGGAGCTTGAGGAGAGCGAGGAGGACAGGGATGTGCTCCGAGAGCAGCTGGATGAGCTGAACAACCGGATCACGACTGAATTCATACCCACAAAAGATCACGAGGAGATTCAAAAGAACATGGTAACCGCTCTGGAGGAGCTCGAGGACAAACTCGTAGAGGCCAGTGAACGTTCTGGAAAAGCAGAGGCGCAGGTCCAGCAGCTCCAAACTGAGCGAGCCTCATCGCTGGAGACCGTCCGCAACCTCCGAGACACCTGTGAGACAAATCTGAGGGAGAAGGACGCTCTGAAGACTCAGAACACTGAACTGATGAAGAAACTTGAAGTCCTGCAGAAGAGAGCTGAAGACAGAGACAAAGAATGTGAACATCTGACCGCCCAGAACCAGAGTCTGGAGCAGAGCTTGAAGGAGCAGTTTGTTCCCAAGCAGCAGCACGAGCAAGTGAAGATGGAGCTGAGCTCCACCTTAGAAAGTTTGAAAGCAGACATGTTGAAGTTGGAGACCAGGGAAAAGGAAAGTGGGATGGAGCTGAAGAATGTGAGGGATGAGAAGGAGAAGTTGAAAGACCAGTTGGAAAAGGTTATGTTGGAGATGAAGAGTGAGTACATCAGCGTCGAGCAGCACAGAGTGGTCACAGACGAGCTGAACGCTGCTGCGGTCGAGGCAGAGAACCGAGCAAACGATGCTTCTGCAAAGCATGCTGGGGCTCAGGAGGAGGTCGCAAAGCTTACTCAGGAACTGGAAGCTCAGAAGAAAGAACTGGACACCATACAGGAGGCCATTCAGTCCAAGTTTGTCCCACTGACAGCAGCTAAGGAGAAGGAAACCTCTTACGGCGCCCAGGTGAAGGAGCTGACGGAGAAGCTGCTGGAAGTGGAAGACAAATATAAAACAGAAAGAGCTGCCAAGGAGCGCATCAGACAGGAGGAGGAGAAGCTCAAGGTCGATCTGAAGTCTGTTCAGCACAGACTGGACTTTGTTCTTACGACGAGTGAGAAGCACAATGAAGCCGAGGAAGAGTTGAATTCTAAATATGAGGTTCTGACCCAGAAGTTGGTCAGCTTGGAGCAACAGCTCCAGGAGGTAACCCTTCAGAAAGCTGAGCTTCAGGACCAGAATGCTCTGCACTGCACTCAGATCCAGAACCTCCAGGAACGCCTGAAATCCGAGTTGACTCGGATAGCAACGTACGACACGGAGCTGAAGGCCCTCCACGACGCCCTGCAGCAAGCTCAGAGCGACTGCAAGAAAGCAAGGGAGGCCCAGCAGGAGGAGGCCCAGAGAGTCTGCGCCTTACAGAAGGAGCTCCAGGAGCATCGCCGGGGTCAGACCTCCCTGCTGCAGCAACACGCCAAGGCCAAGGAAGCCCTGGAGGCCGACGTCACGCAACTTCAGATGTCTCTCCGCGAGGAGGAGGAGAACAACGCTCAGAGGGCCGAAGACGTCTCTGCCCTGCAGTCAGAGCTGCTTCAAGCCACGCAAGCCCTCGAAGAGGTCCGCTACAAGGAAGACCAAATGAAGCAGCTGGAACAGGAGAGGCAGCAGCTGGAGGAGGAGGCTGCCAGCCTGAGCAGCAAGCTGCAGAGCTTAGCAGAGGAGTGTGAGGAGGCCCATCTGGAGGCGAGGAGAGCCAGAGAGGGCGAGAGCAAGGCCAGGGCCGAGGTGGAGGCCGTCCAGGAGAAGGGACGCGCCGTCGAGAGGGAAATCAGGGAGCTGAAGGAGAGGTACGACGGGTCGCTCACTACCATCTGTGATCTGCAGAAGAGGATTCAGACATCCGCTCAGCTGACTGAAACCAAAGATAAGAAGGTGCATGTTTTCTCCAGATTAATCACGTCATTATCATGTACGCACTTATTACTGAAGCGTGCACTGTGTCCACGAGTTCCCTAAATGTCGACGCGCGTTTCAGATCACCGAGTTGCTGACAGATGTGGAGCGACTGAAGCAGGCTCTGAACGGACTGTCCCAGCTGGCCTACACGAGCAACGCACCCAGCAAGAGGCACACGCAGCAAATCGACGCCCTGCAAGCCCAGATCAAGAGCCTACAGCAGCAGCTGGCTGTGAGTGCATGCTGTGCACAGTCCAAGCGCAACGATCGTCAGCCATTTTTATTCAATTCAGTTACCACATATTATTGTTCTGACATACACAGCAAAGATTATATGAGCTTGGCACTGATATTCATAGTGTTTTTAAAGTTTGTGCAGCAGTATTCTGAGTTTGTGATCCTAAAGTGCTGCTAATGTGAATCTGTAGATTTTTGTATGATGAGAAAAACATTTACTACTTTTAAGTGAAAACCATGAAACCTCTCAGCATGTCGTCACCTGTAGATAATGTGCTGTGATGGCAGGTTTCTCTTTGTGCTGCTGCTGAAAACATCACTACATTACTTTAATGTTTCTTATGTCTCCATTTTCCTCCATAAGGATGCTGAGAGGCAGCACAGAGAGGTGGTTTCAATTTATCGCACTCATCTTCTGAGTGCAGCACAGGTGAGTTCCCACAGTCATTCTCGATTTGCTTTTCATCCTGAAATTCAACACATCAACTGCTAATAGTTTGTTTCATTTCCAAAAATGTGCTAGAATCTACACCACTCTGCAAAAAGTCTCAAATCATCTCCCACTTCATTTGTTTCCAATGAGCCAGACTTTGTTGTACTCTATCAAAATGGCTTTGATCAATATTTCATAAGGGTTTTAATAGTTTTAAATCAGACATTTCTTTCACCCCCCATTTGTTCACATGTTGTTTTTTTAAGCACAGTGCATGACACGTTGCTATGGTCAAGTATGAGGACTTGGCATAAAATAAATAAAAAGCAGCAAAAGTCCAAAGACAAACTTTCTGAAAGCCTAAAGAACTGGTAATCAAGACCATTTTAAAGTTGCACAAAAGTCTGACTCCTTGGAAGTGATGCATAAAGAAATTAAAAATGTACTCAAAACTTTGCACAAAGCTGTTTACCGTAATTACTGGACTATAAGCCACTACTTTTTTCACACACTTTGAACACCGCGGCTAATTTATTTACTGTATTTATTTATTTTTTAATGCTCACATAGCTGCCCAATACACACCTCTCTTGGGGGGTGGGTCCACGTGACTCAACGAGACTACCTGTATAAATAAAGCTTAAAAAATCTGACCAATGAAATTACCCAACAGGTCCCAATGGACCAACTTGGTTTCATTGGTCCACTGGGGTAGTCTCCCTCCCCCTCCCCGTTCTCTCCTCCCCTCTCTGGGTGCACGGGGAGGCCACACAGGGGAGCAGAGAGTTTACTGCAGCTCCTCAAACTGACAAAGTCTTCTGAATAAAAGAGGAAATGTTTCAACAAGAAGAATCTGTCCAGATGACCGGACTTAACTTTGTTAGACTTCCTGGTAGGCTACTGTGTTTTAATTTTTGACCAGCTGTGTTACTGGCACTGTTCAGAAAAAAAAAAAATTACTGTACGTATTTGTGTATGTTACCGATACGTAATTAATTAAATTCAAAAAATTTTGTGTAAATATCTCATGTTACAACGTGGACACCTGCAGCTTATAGGCAAATGCAGCCTATACAGGTAGTCCCCGACTTACGAATGAGATCCGTACCTACGCCCGTTCGTAACTCGAAAATCGACGTAAGTCGGAAAATGCGTCCAAACGGCACCTCATACATACAGTACTGTATTTTTACCAAGCACTAAGCCTATCCTCAAAAACCACATACATTTAGGAGCCATAACAAAGGAAAAAAAGAGTTCATTTCTTACTGGGAGCTGGTTTCTTCCTCTGTCTGTTAGCATGTTAGCTTGTGCACCTCCGGCCTCTGCAGCCTCCTGCTGCTTCGCGCGGTCCACATTGTTCAAAGCAAGGTCTGTTAGCATGTTAGCTCGTTGCACGTCCAGACCATCCAACCTCCTGTAAATTTCCAGCTGTCGCCGTTGTTTCTGCTGTCAAGCTACTGCTTCTTACCGTCAAACAGGAAGTACAACCGGAACTTGGCTTTTCAAAATAAAATTTTTCAAAATAATTTTTTATTTTATTTATTTATTTATTTTTTAATGAGATGCGTGACGTAACCCCGAATCACCGTAAGTCGAGACTGCCGTAAGTTGGGGACTATCTGTATATGTAAAAAATATATATATTTTTAAATTTCGTGGGTGTGACTTACCTGTATATTCAGATGTGCTCAATAGTCTGGAAATCACAGTACATTGTTGTAAAAGCACAACTTCCTGAGAACCATAAATGTGTATTAATGATGAAGGATGTTTGTGTGTCTCAAAGGGTCACATGGATGCGGACGTCCAGGCGGCCTTACTGCAGATCATCCGCATGAGACAGGAGTTCCTGTGTTAGAGCTTCAAAACGCCTGCTGGCTCCATGCACCGTCGTCACCTCTTTCCTCTACAGTGGCCTTGATGCAGCCCCTCGACTGCCCAGTGTATGTGTGTGTATGTGTGTGTGAGAGAGAACAAAACTATCCCAATACCCTGTTCTAAATTCCTGAAGTCCATTATTTTATGTTTTTGTAGTTTAGCTGCACTTTGACTCTTTGACGGATGACTGACTGCAGCTTTCACTTCAGCAGAAACACGGGGAATAAAACACTCACTTTCCATTAAAATACTAATACCTCTTTTTAAACTTTAAACTGTTTAGTTCAGTTTAATAAAATCTTTTATGAATGATGTTGAAAACCTGTATTTTACGCAGCTTTAACCCATTAGTTCAGTAATATGGAAGTTATTTGAATCGTGGGTTTCTTTCTTGCGTACTAATTGTATAAATGTTCATAAACCATAAAACCTGGACATGAACCCAAAGATTACTTTTCACATTCCCACCTGACAGTCACCAGTGATGCAGAATGGTCTCACATTAACTGCAGCATAGCTCAGCTTTAAAGGACACGTTCACGTTTTTCATTATGTGCAAACGCTAAAGGAGTTGCAAGCAGCGGCTTCCAAAGCCGGGGTGGGCCTTCACTGCGAGTCACCTCAAGGAATCAGACTAAATGTAAAAAAAAAAAAATTGGTTGGTTGTTTATTTGTGCAGTTATTGTGACAAGATAAAAACAGCAGTCACAAGTAAAAAAAAAAAAAAAGGCAAATGTTTGAGGTGAGGAGTTGTTGTATCCTGGGGTCTGAAAATCTTGCTTCGAAGATGAAAGCTTTGGGAACCACTGAGTTACATGATGTGTTATTACTGCTCCTGATGAATTTCTGACCCATCAGAATCTGCTAGCATTTTGATTATTTATACAAATGAAAATATGTTTTAATACTATTAGAAAGCCTGCAGCTCTGTTTCCGATATAGATAATTCTTAAAATCTGGTTCTTAAACTTGTAGCCTATTAATGCTTTTCTGTCTGTATACTGAACGAAGTGTTAATACTTTGATATTTTACTTTAACCAGTTTAGTGACAGCAATACAAAACACAGTTGAGTAGCTGTTTTTAAAAAAATGAAAAAGTTGTGTGTTTCTTTGCCAGCCTGCAAGGAATGCACTATAACAAAAACGATTACAGTAAAATCACTGTAACCTCAGGAAATACTTAAATATTCATTCTAGGAGTCAATGTTTTAATCAGTCAGTACACAAATAAACTTGTGAATACAGGATTAAAATCACATTTTAGAGAAAATGTGAACGTGTCCTTTAAGCTTGTTAAACTCTTATGGCACACCTGATGTCTTCTGGTGGTCCAAACTTCATGGATATTAAAGACATAAGTACGATCCCAAACTTAAAACCTGGAGAGCTTCTCATTTTGAAACAAGTCAGACAGTATGAGGTAGATTTGTAACCTTCATGTCCTCCTCAGTCCTGTTCCAGGAGTCTGGACTTTGTTCATGCTGGGTTTCAGTCAGCAGCCATTTCTTGCTGTTTCCTAAAGTTTGCAGTGAAAATGTCTTTTTTTTTTTTTTTTTTTTTTAAACCAGTGTGTCCTCTAGTGGTGAGACTTGGCAGGCCAAGTTAATAAAAACAAACTCACTGCGGCTCAGGAGTACAGTATTCAGTTGGGAAGTTGTCAACGCTCAGTTCTTTTACTTACCAGTAACTATATATGAATAAAGAGAGAGGTGACATAATGTGAAACTAATCTGTCAGTTGTACCTTCTAACACCTCGTTGAATAGCCACATTAAATCTGAGCGGCTTGTCTAAAAGCTGAGTTGTTGACAGCTCTCTGAAACCAGCGGTGGTGTACTCCTGAGCCGGCATCGTGACTCCTGCGGGTGTTGTGTAGTGTTGTTGTGATTGTGGAGCAAGTCTCTTACACTGATATACATATATTTTTCATAGCTTTGTACTACTTTAGTTGATTACAACAATGAGACGAGTCTGATATTCAGCAGGTCTGGAATAAGTTGCGTTCAGAGTAACGTTTAGCAGAGGAAGATATTCGTTACGAACTGAAGAGATCCGTTTATTTATATAGATGAACTCTCTTAACTAGTAGTTTCTTAGTAGCACTCCTCCTGTCCACCTCGGCTCATTTTAGGACACGCCTCTTGATCATTTGTTCTGCAGATTTGCAGGATTAACTCCGATGTTTTGGGATATTTCACCAAGTTTTTCCTTCAAGACTACAGAGTGAGTCTGTTGAAGCCTGTCAAACATCTGTACTGTTTTATCAGTGTGTTGAAACTGGATGTTGTCTTTGGTAACGATTTCTGTTCCTTTGGCTCGGTCATACAAATCAATAAAAGTTCCTAACATAGAAAACTACAACGCTGTCAGTGTTTTTGTCCTGATCCCACGGTTTGAACAGTTGTGGAGGTTTACCATAATTTCCAGACTATAAGCCGCTACTTTTTTCAGTGTTTGAACCTCTCAGCTTATACAATACTGTACTGCGGCTAATTTATGGGAGAACCTTTTTTTGACAGGCCAACAAGCTTCCTGCCTCCAAAACTTTTAGCCTCATCACACACGGGTGCTCACATAGCTGCCCAATACACATCTCTCCTGTGGGGTGTGTCCTTGTGACTCAATAAAACTAGCTATATAAAAAAGGTTAAAAAAATCTGACTAAAGAAATTACTGAACAGATCACAGTTGAACCATTGAAACAGAGCACTAGCTTGTAGCAGGAGGAATATGAAGAAAGTGATAATGGATTCTTGGTAGCTGTGTTACAGGCACAGAAAAAATATTTACTGTACATATTTAATAGAGATGGGGCCGATCCGGTATCGGCATCTGATACTAGCATAATTACGTATCTGATTTTTCCAATCCAACCTACAGAGATTTCCGATCTATGATGCATGTCTGTGTCTGTTGAAACTTCTCCTCATGTGATTCCCTGCCGGCTTCAAACTGTGGAATGGATTTCCTGAACGGAGGCGTGTCTCATGAGCCCAGAGTAATAAGACCCGCGTCACATTCAGAAAATCCATTTCATAGTTTGCAGCCAGCTACAACATGAGTGAGCAGCACTGTAGCTAACAGCTAACCAACTTTTCATCACAACATGTCCGCTGTGTAGAAGTATTTTACACTAGAAACACCACAAAGCAAGAAAGCAACGTACAATGTCTGCAGAGCCGCTATACAGAGAGGAGGAAGCTCAGTCGCAACCTACAATACAACAAACTTAATCAAACATAGCACCACATTAAACCACGCTAAAGTTAGTTTTACATTGGACATTCAAGCTCCATGGCTTCAGCGGTGTGTTCTTCTCTCGTTCAAGCTGAAACAGGCAGTCTGATTTAGGTCAGCCGTGCTCAATCTGCCCCGCTCAGTCTGCCCATCTGGGAGGGGGGGCAGACTGAGAGCGGCTGACCGAAATCAGACTGCCCCCCCCAAACGGAACAAGAAAAACACACCGCTGAAACTACGGAGCTCAAATGTTTACCGAGAAGTTGCTAAACTTCATCCTAATTAATGACCAACCTCTATCAGTTGTAGAAATGAAGGATTTCACATTTTCATACTAGCAGCCAAAATACAGTTAATCTTCCAGGAATATTTATCAGTACAACAGTAGACAATCATAAAATAGCATAAGAATTGAAAATTACAAGAAAATTATGTAAAAAAAAATAAAAGCTACTTAATAAAGCAATGTAAAACACTAAAAAACATGTTTGTGTTGGTTTATGACATGATGTTTAAAGCCATTTAATCACTAATATCCACTTGAAAGCTATGAATAAAATAAATAAAACACGTTTTGTGTTAGCAGGAATTATTTCTTACTTTGAAACTTATCCAACCTTAATAAAACTTACCTCAAGTTGTCTTTTTGGACATGCATGAATATATTTGTACAAATTGTACTTGGGAAAAGATTATTACAGCCTCATAAAATCAATAATGGTTATATTGGAGTGGTATCGGCTGATATCCACATTTAGGTATCGAATCGAAAGTAAAAAAAAATTAAAAAAAGTGGGTCGGTGCATCCCTAGTATAAAAGTTTAAAAAAAATATATATATATATATACATATATATATATATAAATATGTATATATATATATATATATATATGTGTGTGTGTGTGTGTAATTATCTCATATTACAATGTGAACACCCATGGCTTATACACAAGCAAGGCCAGGTGGTCACCGACTTACGGCGCCATCGACCTACGGCGCTCCGTACTTACGGCGCCGCCCCAGTGACGTCATCGCACCATACGTTGCCTTTTTTATGCAGCATTTATGTTTTTCTTGGTGGGGGGGGCG
>JARVGV010000645.1:32121598-32131758 GCA_031762435.1 Hypsolebias longignatus
TGTATGCATGTATGTATACACATATATACAGGTTAATTATGAATATACTCCCTACCACCTTGCACATGTGCATATTGTCTTTTTTCAAATTTGTATATTCTGCTTCTTTTTTTTATTATTTCATTTTTTTCCCCTGTATAATTAGAACATGCTACTGGGTGCATCAAAATTCCCCCCTGAGATGAATAAAGTATCTATGCAACTACCTACCTACCTGTCTGCTGTGAAAAGGGTCAATAACAGGACCTGCACAAAGTGGGATTCATCCATCATTAATACATTTGCACTTTTGACATGAAATCCATTTGTCCATCTGTTCTGCTGCAAGTCAAACTCTCTCCCAGCTAGTTTTTGGTAATGAAGTGGAGAAAAGTTTCAATGGGTTATCAACAAAACTAAGAGAGACAGGCAACCGGGCAAACGCAGTCAACTTTTAATATTTTTAGACTATAAAAGTACACTGAAGCACATGGTGACATCAATGCATGCAAAAAGAATAGGCTGACTCAAAACCCAAAACTGTTGTAGCTGGAATTTTTCCTTTGATTCTATCTACACCTTTTTAGTATTTGATCAGTGATTCGGGTGATGAGATCAGGATGGAGTGAGACAGACGGCTACATTGTTGTTTTAGTTTCTAGGGCACTAAGGTATGGAGGGTGTGTGTGATAATGGCTGCCTTGTATTCTAAAAGTTCTGCATCTGGAATCAACACAAATTGAGGTTTTAAAATCTCAAAGAAATAAGTAATTTTTTCTCACCAAAAAACTAAATTTGCATGTGGATGAGGCATGCACATGCAGCAGAAATTTTCAGTTTGAAAGGTTAAAAATCTGGACAAACATAAGCAAGCAATAACGTTTGCTCTCAGTATCCTAAAAGTCTGAGTTTAATAACAACCTGATATGCCTGGAAACAGCTCTGACTCAAACATTTGGACTGTACCTGGTCCCACGGACTGAGTCTGCCCCCCGAGAACATGAACAGGTAACCCATGGTGACCAAACAGGCCCATATCAGCAGAGAGAAGAGGCGCAGCATCCGCTTGAAGACAGATTCGATGCAGACGAGGATGAAGATGGACAGGAAGAGGAAGAGAGCTGTGGGCACTGCGATCAGGAACGTCAAGTGGTCCTCTGTGTTCTGAAGATGGAAAATATATATATATTAATAGTTTGCACACTTCTTTACATGCTACACATTAAATCATTATGCAGTCAACTAAAGTTTAATGGAGTTTGAATACACACTGTATATTAAAAATTAAGTTGATGTACATACTTGTTTCACCACAAACTGTATATCTCACATTTTTTATCTTCCACTGAGGACTTGCATCTCTGAAGGGATAAAACGACTACACGGTCCACACTCAAACAGATGAACAGACGGCAGACAGATCGCCAAGCAGACAGCCTGAAGAATGTGCTACTGCATCACGTACACACTCACACTGTTGGAGTCAGCGTTTGCACACTAACACACACATGCATGCACGCACGCACACACACGCACGCACACACACACACGCACGCACACACACACACACACACAATCTCTCTTTACCGGAGACCAAATAGCTCACCCAACACTGTTCTTTGTCATTTCTACTTTTTAACAAAACAACTACAGGTGTCGGTCTTAACGGGTCATTTATATTAAAAATATGTCAAGAAAGATGACGTTTTCTCAAAACTGTCTGCGGTATATACAGGTGCTGGTCATAAAATTAGAAAATCATGGAAAGTTGATTTATTTGAGTAATTCCATTCAAAAAGTGAAACTTGTCTGTTACATTAATTCATTACACACAGACTGATATATTTGAAATGTTTATTTATTTTAATGTTAATGATTATAACTGACAAATAATAAAACCCCAAATTCAGTCTCTCAGAAAATTAGAATAATGTGAAAATGTTCAATATTGAAAACACCTGGCGTCACGCTCTAATCAGCTAATTAACTCAAAACACCTGCAAAGGCCTTTAAATGGTCTCTCAGTCTAGTTTGTAGGCTACACAGTCAGAAGACTGCTGACTTGACAGTTGTCCAAAATACAACCATTGACACGTTGCACAAGGAGAGCAACACACAAAAGGTCATTGCTAAAGAGTCTGGCTGTTCACAGAGCTCTGTGTCCAAACACATTAATAGAGGTGAAGGGAAGGAAAAGATGTGGTAGAAAAATTGTGATGAAGGATGGTGAAACAAAACCCATTCCAAAATGTGGGGGAGATTCACAAAGAGTGGACTGCAGCTGGAGTCAGTGCCTCAAGAACCACCACACACAGACGTACGCAAGACATGGGTTTCAGACGTCCCATTCCTTGTGTCCAGCCTCTCTGGAGCTAGAAACAGTGTCAGAAGCGTCTTGCCTGGGCTAAAGACAAAAAGGACTTACGGCTGCGGAGTGAAATTCAGTTTCAATTCAGTTTATTAATATAGCACCAAATCACCACAAATTTGTCTCAGGTCACTTTTCAGGAACATTCAAATACATATATGTACTGTATAGGGTCCAAAGTTATGTTCTCTGATAAAATAAAAAATTTTGCATTTCCTTTGCAAATCAAAGTCCCAGAGTCTGGAGGAAGAGGAGATGCACAGAATCCATGTTGCTTGATGTCCAGTGTCAAGTTTTCACAGTCAGTGATGGTTTGGGGTGACATGTCATCTGCTGGTGTTGGTCCACTGTCTTTTCTGAGGTCCAAGGTCAATGCAGCCATCTACCAGGAAGTTTTAGAGCATTCATGCTTCCTGCTGCTGACCAACTTTATGGAGATGCAGATTTCATTTTCCAACAGGACTTGCACCTGCACACAGTGTCAAGCTACCAGTACCTGGTTTAAGGATCATGGTGTCCCTGTTCTTAACTGGCCAGCAAACTCTCCTGACCTTAACCCCAAAGAAAATTTAAGGAGTATTGTGAAGAGGAAGATGTGATACACCAGACCCAACAATTCAGAAGAGCTGAAGGCCACTATCAGAGCAACCTGGACTCTCATAACACCTGAGCAGTGACACAGACTGATCAACTCTATGCCACGCTGCATTGCTGCAATAATCCAGGCGAAAGGAGAAACAACTAAGTACTGATGCTGTACATGCTCATACTTTTCATGTTCATACTTTTCAGTTGGCCAACGTTTCTAAAACTCCTTTTTTAATGATCTTAAGTAATATTCAAATTTTCAGAGATACTGAATTTGGTGTTTTCATTAGTTGTCAGTTAAAATCATTAACATTAAATAAATAAACATTTGAAATATATCAGTCTGTGTGTAACGAGTGAATATAATATACAAGTTTCACTTTTTGAAATAAATTACTGAAATAAATCAACATTTTCATGACATTCTACTTTTATGACCAGCACCTGTATGATTTTTAATTTTACAGGCTGTCAGTATGCAGGGTGAAGACTTGTTGGAAGAAAAAAAAAAGATAATTTTCCTAAAGGCAAAAAAAAAAAAAAAGTAGATAATATTGTTATCCATGTGTGCATTTGTTTATGTGTGTCTGTGTTGTTAGAAAAATATCTCATGAACTGGTATATAAATTTTGGTGAAACTCTCAGTACGTCTACAACTCATTCACGAGACATTCTCAGTGTTCTGACACATTTTGTGTATAATAATATAATAACAAAGCAAGAGGTTTCACATCAGGTCTTTTTTTTTTTTTTTTTTTTTTAGGTTTGAGCAAATCTTTTTCATCATGAGTTGATTTCAGTTTTAAACTCTGGCATGGTGGAAGTGGGGGACAATACTGTATACATTTCTTCAAGGGGTGCTTAACCTTCAGTTCTAGCTGTATTCAAGATCTCCTCACTGGACAAACTTCCTGCAGGTCCAATCAGCCCTTACTGTCACTGTCAGCATATCGAGAATACAGTTTGTTTTCTTCATGTAGTCTATGAGCTGACGCTCTGCAGTAAAATGTGTAATTGCGTTGAAGATAAAAGAATCCATGCATCTAAATTTCATATTGCTTCTTTCCTCCATGTGGCTTTTCTGAACGTTTGAAGACTCCTGCATGATCTGATCCCTGAGTTATATGCTCTGCCTCTGGCTCGGGCAGGGATTTGGTGCAGCAGGTTCATGAAAGTCATGAAAAGTTTGGTCTCAGTTCAAAGATGGCAGCTCCTTCATTCATTCTGAACCAGAGGAAATCCTGTTGTCTCCTGCAGCGTTCACCTGGTCTTTTTCATCTCTGCACTGTAGATTAATATTGCAAGGCCTATAGCCCTCCCCTCATCTTCTCCCCTCTTCCTGTTGTTTCTGCATCCCATCATTCCCAAACATGTTCACTTCTTCATCTCCCCTGTTGCCTTCTTCATCCCTCCTCTCTTCTGGTGGATATTGCTCCCCCCCACCCCCCTTCTCTATCCACCTCCCTGGCTTCTCTGCTGCGCCATCTCAATCACGAATGCCGCAAGTTTTATGAAATCATCAAAATGATCCTGGACAATCCAGGGAGGAAAGAAGGCGAGACGATGGGAGCTGGAACAGACGGAGGAAAGAAAGTGAAAGGCAGAAGAAAGAAAAGCAAACCGAGGGGGTGTTGCTGTACTCCTGAATTTTAATGAGTACCAGGGGGAATTTTTTTCTTTACATTTCTGTTGCTTCTTCTCTCTAAATAATCTTATGTCTAGAATATGTCTACATGGCTACCTGTCACATAAATGAGCTTAAATACTCTCTAGCTTTGTCAGTAAATGACACGGTAAGCCATGCTTTAAGAAAACAGTGAACCTAAAGTACAGCAGTGTAGTGTAAACTTGTCATATTCATAGTTTTCTACCAGTTATCAGGCTCTACATTAATCTTTTTACTTACAGCCTGATGAATAACACCACAAGCCTCCCGACTATGTGCATCATTTCAGTGCTTTTGTTTCCGACCTCTTTCACTCATGTCTTCCACCTCGATGCCCCCATGGCCTTTTGCTTCTTTGCATTATCCATGCTTTCTCTTTTCTTCCTGTCTGTCCTTCCCTCATGGGAAGAGTTTATTATGCTTTGCTTCGACAGCAAAGTACACAGATAAAAGATAATTGCCTGGCTTGACTCCTCCATTGATATGAAAATAGGATTTAAATTATTCACAGTGCTTTAAAGGTTAGTTGAAGGTTATTACTGGCAGATTGAAGTGGATAGGAGGAGGGTGAGGCAAAAAGAAACAGGGTCTGTGTTGCAAGCTGTGGCCAGAAGGTGAGGTACTTTTATAATTTGCAGTTCAGGCAGTGGAGACATCTTGCGAACAAACCACAAAGCCTCTCAGGGGGATTTGAACACGGTGGTGGAAGTCAGTTATTAGGCAACAAATTAAAGGTGGCTTTTCCTCAGAATAGCAGTGTCGGCTGTAAATAAAGCAGCATCTGATCCTTGCACGCACTCTAATCCGTTTATTTTGTCTCCTGTCTAGCCATGCACAGAATTTTCTTTTGTTATGCTAAAGTTACAGTGCATGTTAGGTAATAAACTGTGGCTTTCCTCGGAGGATAAAAAGGGTTTGTGTAAGGGCCAATTGTGTTTTGAAGCCTGGTTTGTTTTGAACTGGACATGGTGGACTCTGGAGGAGAAGGGGAGGCAGAATTACCCGCTCTGTTGTTGCCACTGTCCCTGAGGACATGTTCAGTGATCACAGCAGGGTTTTCTGGGAAGAATAAAAGAGAGAGAGGTTATGAGGCAACATCTCTTTTTTTTCCATCTATTGTATTACATTGGCTTGTGTGTCTAAATATATATTTTTTTATACCTGAAAACAGGGTTCAGACATTTCTTTTACACAAGAATGTTCCCTCAGGTGGTCTGTAGCCAAAACAGTGCTGCAGGTTTTGATCCCAGCTAAGTGTCTATCTTTATATTTAATTTTTATTCAAAAGAATGATTAAACAGACTCATTTTCTGAATACTAATATGAATATCTCTGTAATTAGCAGTTTAAATGACCTCAACAACTTTCTGATTGATGCAGATTTCAGATTGAATGAACTTTATTAAACATTTTTAAGCTTGAAGATGTATACCTGTTATTTTTGTCCTCATGAATGTTGCATAGCAAGTAGTTCAGTAATCTATGAAATCCTGAAACTTGTAATTATTAATTTAAAGTCAAGACTGGAACAACCTGATTTGTTAAAGTTGCATATCCATAGGGTGCATGTGTTCCAGTATGGATTTATCCATCTTTTGCATAGTTCTAAATTATATTACACAAACACCTGCAATGCATAATTATTCTACTGTTGAATTATACTTGAGATATTTTTTGTCTTTCAACACTTCTTGGTTTTTGTGTATTTGAAATCTGTTACCTCTTGCTAGCATTAGCTTAGTATGGCTTCTGGTTCTCCCAGAGCTTCTTCTATTCTCACTTGCTCTGTGTGTCAGATGTTCAGTTGTTCCTCTGCCTCCTTTAGCGATGATGATACTGGCAGAGTGACAGAGCAGAAACATGACATGAAGGCAGAAACATGACACTTATTCCCAGTCAGATGAGACAGTATTTGAAAAGCCACTAGAACTTGATTTATGTTTAGATTGTTTTTTTTTTTCTGTTGCTGGTGGTCCTGCCATTGTGTATCTGTCTTCTCCTTCCTGTCCTCTCAAACCCAGCAGGTCGAAGCAGATGGTTGCTTGTCCTGAGCCTGGTTCTGCTAAAGGTTTTTTCCTCATGAGGGAGTTCTTCCTTTCCACTGTCGCCTCTGTGCTTACTTAGGACGGGAGACTGCGACGAAGTGAAGACACAAATAAACCGCTGGCTCCTTAGATGAATAACGTTATTAATTGATTTTTATGTATGTGAATGTTTCTGTGCAGTGCCTTGAGACGAGTTCTGTTGTGATTTGGTGCTATATAAATAAACTGAACTGAAATGGATTGATAGTTGTGGGCTGACGTCAACTCCCCATGCTGCATCCATCCTTTTAAAAAAATCAAACGGAAGTGGCAAGAAGGCATCTCAGGCTGAGCTTGAATTATTTGATAAGAAGAGCTACTCTCTGTTTTAACATATTTTCACGTTATATGCAATCTTCTTTAAATAAGATTTAAAAAAATTGTATGCCAATGTAACGACGGTAGACTGTTCAATGGAAGTAGCAAAAATGTGTTAGCTTTTTGGCATGAAAGGAATAGACAACGATGTCTCATTTTTAGTTGTAATCTCCAATTTTCATGCCTTAAAATTTATACGTAAAAGTACACTCAGAATCATAAAGTAACAGCTTTATCCATAGGAATTCAATCTTTAAGATAAACAAAAAAGATGGAGCTGAAGGGTTCTGTTGACTGATAAAATCTGTGTTGTTTCAGCTGTAAGCAACATTATTAATGAAACATACAACTGGGGCTGTCACAAATACATTTTTTATTAAATGCAATAGCAGCAGATAATAGTCAAAACTTGCAACATTTTTATATACATTATATTGTACTTTTCTTGTTTTCTCCAAAATAAATTGGTAACTTAGCCCTTCTCCTTTTTTGTTTTTATTCAGAATTCAAGAGTGAGGGTCTTGTTTCATTCCTGCCTCCACCCAAGGAGACTATTGATTACTTGGAGCCAATCACTTGACAGCAGTACACCCTTAGAGAACATCCAAGCTCTGTTTTTTTTTTCTTCTTTTTATTCTTTAATTAGTGATAAACCCGTGGGCACTAATCTATGCGTCCCCTCTTTGATATTTCTCTGGTGTGCACCACTTTGATTTCTCTGACCCAACAAGGAGTGTTAAGATTGGTGTGCACTGCAGGAATGCTAATATGTTTCTGGAAAAGCCTGCGCTGTCAGCCTATTGGCAGATGAGAGGAGATCAAGCAAGGCTTTCTTTTTCTCCATCTTCACACCTGTGCACAGCATTCTTTTTAAATTAGTTTCAGTGTATACCCATCCTTGGAAAGAAAACTGGTTGGAATAGCCAAATTTGGCAGGTGAAGGACGAACAAAGAGGCCGTCTTCCCAAATAGGTCCAGATTTATGTCCTTGAGAGCCCTAGTGGAATATCTTTACAGTACAAGGGGTAAAATGAGTCATACCCAAGAGATTTTATAAATTTCAATTATGTACATTGCTTGTTTTGTTTTGTTATATATTGTGATTTTCTAGAATGTTTGTCAACTAAACATATTTTACCCAAAGTTTAAACTTGACAGTTCCATCACAATGATCAAGAGTTTTTAACATTTATGAAAGCTTAAGTATTTTTTTGTCACTCACATGCTCAAAAGATCATGTAATATCTCAACTACCGCCCTAAATCTCAAATGAGTTGAAAAGGAGGTGCCGTAGATGCATTCCCATCTCCTTGTCAGCTGTGCTTGAGTGCCTGACCACTGAGATCCTGGAAATGGCAGGAAATGCGGCTCCTGACAGCAGAAGGACAGGATCGTTCCCCGGCACCTGCAGCCAGCTGTCCTCAGAGACGAGGAGCTCAGCAGGCTGCTGGGAGGAGTGTCCATCACTCTGGAAGGAGTTCTGACTGGCATTCGGGCGGTCCTGCAGACCGGGGGAATCGAGAGGACAAGCCGAGTCTGGGTGGATGGATCGGACGACATCTACGTCATCTATGGCCAGTTTCTTGGGATCTGCAGTGGAACGAACCTCTACAAGAGATCCTTCCTGCCTGCAGCCTTCAGTGTCTATAACATCTCTTTATGAAATGAGGATAACGAGCTACAACAACATTTAACTTCCCTTTGGAATCAATAAAGTATGTTTGAATTTGAATTTAATTTCTTCCAACAGCAGTTCCTCACAATCTTGAAGACTTGTTGGGAAACCTGAGTAATCAAACGAGGAGCAGCTCCTGAATAAATCAGTCGGTCGAGTATGACTAAAGCGAAGGTTAGGCTGCCCAGGCATTCCTTTGATGATGCCAAATTTGGGTATCAGTGGAAAGCCAGTCCAAACCAGAACTTCAAACAGGCTTAGTGCTAAGCCATTTAGCGTGACGCTGCATGGAGCTGATTTTGGTGTAACATGGAGCAGATTGACTTTAATTGTCAAACAGGCTACTCGTAATTTTGAGCAGCATCTAGGAAAGCTGAGCCCTGAGGAAAACCAAGTAACAGGTTTTGTATTTGTTAGTATATTCTTTGTGCACAGACTGGAAAATGTTTATCTGCTCACAGTAATAACAGCTTAGAGCTAAGTTCTGATTCTGTTGCTTTATTTATGTAGATCTTACTGCACAGCTTCATTATTTGGTTGAACCTCAATCACCTATTGTGATTGTTCTCTTTAGTGCGCACATTATTAAAAAGTGAAATACTCAGATACAGTTCAACTTTCAGCGTGGATGCATTTTGACCTTTTATCAAACAACCCCTGCTTCTGTAAGGGAAGTCTCAATGAGCCGTCTTTATTTCCCCCCTTAAATTATCTTTTAAAACAACTTCCTGTGCATGTGTGTGTGTGTTTCATTACATGCGCTACTTGTTATCCCTAATATTCATTTGAGTTTGTCCATCTGTAGATCAATTATAGCTGTTGTCTCAAAATCACTTTCCATTGATGCTCTCACATATTTTTAAATTTCACCTATTAAAAAAAGTTATGTCGTTTTTAGAGACATACTGCACATTTAGTCCAGATTTCAAATGTATAAACTTTATTCCAACAAATTATTTTTAACTGCAGTTGCGCTGTAATTTGAAAATTAAATGCACTCAAGTGATTTTATAACAATTCCCATACACTTATCATTTGGTTGTGGCAGTCACTCTTAAATAATCTGCAAACACATAAAAACTTTATTACACAGTAGGTACTACTCTCATAGACTTATTTATACGTCATGCCATTGAACTGGTTTACATGGTGTTGTCTTTATTTGATCTGAAGGTTTTTCATATTTCGCAGCCTACTGCTGTGTTGAAGAGATCCTTCATAGATCTTTGTCCAGTGTTCCTTTCTCCTTGAGGAGATACTCATATACAGTTGGTGCTGAGGATGTTTTATAAACCATCATAGCACTGGTTGGTGCTGATTATTCAAGTGTGTTTGCCTTGCAAGTACAAGTAGTCCTCGAGTTACGGCGCCCCTGACTTACGGCAACTCGGACTTGTGAATGCCTCCCCAGTGACGTCATCACACCTCCCATTGACTTTCAATAGCTGCACACAGTGCCGTTTCTTTTGTGTGTGGGGTGTT
>JARVGV010000645.1:32570919-32582498 GCA_031762435.1 Hypsolebias longignatus
GACGTCACTGGGGGGTGGAGCCGTAAACGCGAAATGCCGTAAACCAAGAACGCCGTAAACCGGGGGTTACCTGTACTTTTATTGGCACTATTCACACTTTCCTAAAACTTTAAATTTGACTAATTTGAGCGGTTGGCACTCAGAGTATAAGAGCTAGAGTGTAAGATTAAATAGATGAAGAGATGGAGGTGTTCCTGAAGGGCAGGTCATGGTGTGTGAGTGTGTGCATGTGTGTGACTGCAGAAAGAACGCTTCATGCTTTGAATCTACAGAATAAACCTGATGCTCTCAGTATGATACAGTGAGGGTACAAATACACTCTCTAAATTACATTTAATTTTTTTTCCACAAAAACACTCACCTGCCCATTTGTTAGGATTCTCTTAAACTCAGCAGATGATGTTTTTAAGCTAGAGGGAGAAAAAGTACAGTTTTCTAAATTGAGTAAAGCATACAAGACATTTCTTCCAACACTTGCTGCTTAAATAAGGCGGCCATAAAGAACAAACCTGTTGTTGGCCATTGAGTCTGGAACAACTTGAGCACAGTCATTGGCTGGGTTAGGTCTTGTGTTAACCTGAAGGTGAGCAAACACAATTGTGAAAAGACACAAACACACACTTAGTGGTCAAGGCCAAAAGCCAAGTAGACAGATGCGTCTGTCTGCATGTATCTTGCCTCCTTAATAAACAAAAACAAACATCTCCGTAAAACTTGGAGCAGGAGTGTCCAAAGGTTTTTGTAGGTGGGCCAGAACTGTCTAGATGAAAGGACACGTGGGCCAGAAATTTTTTTAATTTAAGAACAGAAAAAAGTTTAAAAGTTATTTCCCCACTCATTTTTAAACTCCCAACTACTTAAACAATATTTTGGAGAACGGCTAAAAGTTTAGTTTAAATTATTGTAGATCCAGAACATTAGGAGTCTCGTAAACATTAATTAACCTTTATATTTATTTAAAGAATTTAACTAATTAGATTTATTTTATTTTTTGGAGGGGTGCCTATTATTTGTTTTCTTGTGCTTGGAAAGTTCATTTTGATTATTTTCAGAGAGAAAAGCCTAAAATGAGTACCGGTAACTGTTCTTTAAAAAGGGGGTGGAAACTCAAACACCTGTTTGGACCATGGACAGCCCAGAAGGCTCGTCAAAGTTCTAACAAAAACGTCCAGCAGGCAGTCGTTAAAACAGATTCATAGAAGGTTTGAAGGGACACTGATAAAGTTGATCAACTTGTATGTCGATGATAGCATTTTATATTCTTTTTAAAATGTCCAATTTCTCCCCATCAATTATTTAATCAACTGAAATTACTTTCTTTGAAAATATTTGTTATATTTAGCCTAGATTTATGAATTATTATCCAAAATTCTACTTTTCAGTAGGTCAGTGAAAGTTTGTTGTAAAGGGGTTAATTACAGCTGAATATTTGATTTGTACTTAATATTGCTTATTTTGAGATTATTTTAATCTGTTCTGCTGTTAAACCTAAAAATTTAAAAAAGTATCACCATTAAATCTAAAGAAGATGCACATCTTCAACAACCTCTTAAGCCCGTGGGCTGAAATTATACCACTCTTTAACAGCAGTCGTGGGCCGCACAAAATCACTCCAAGGGCCGTAAATGGCCCTTGGGCCACATTTTGTACACCCCTGGCTTAGAAGTTGAATAGTGTTTGTAAGAAGAAGGAAAATAGAAAATAAAGGTGTCTATACAGACAAGATAACATAATCATGAGCAAAAGGAAGAATATAAAGGAGAAAAATGTATTTGCATAAATTAGCACAGCAACATGGGTTTAAACAATAAACTGAGATGAATAAAATATAGGTTTGTAAGAGCTACGTTAAAAACCCATAAAACTCATGTTGACACTTAAATGTCTATACATTGTCTATACATTGATCCTTACATCCTATATCCTATACCTAACAATCTGCATTTATGTTTATTTCAGACACCTATAGTCAACCCAGATATGAAGAGATGAGACCCTTAAAAGAGATACTAAAAATAACTCATTAATTGAGGTCAAAAGGCCAGTGTGTTGAGTTCACAAAAGCTCAGGGATTCTCTCTTTAATTAGTGCCCAGGAAAACCCAATTTAAATGCCACACAAGGTTTCCCTCAGCCAATTACTTCAGTATTAGAAAAGATGGGGAAAATTACCAAAGGACTAAAGGTTTTTGGAGAACACCATCTTCTCAAAACAGACCCTTGACCTTAAATAAAAAAGGAAAACACAGCACAGTACAGCAGTTGTTACAAAAGATTCTCAGAGGGTGTGTTAAATAAAGCACTATTCGTATTTTTGTGGGGGTTGATTTTGTCATTGAAATGCAGATGGATATAATATGGATCATCAGGAGAGATGGAGGAGGTGTCAAGTCATTTAACCCATGATAATTAGCAGTGACTTTCAATAGCAACATATGCTGAACATAAAATGGGAAGGTCTGTGGAAGGCCATTTGGGGGCTTGTAATGACAATTTCATGGTTGAACAATGGCATCTTCTTATTGCCTGATTTTGCTCTAACCAACGTTGATACCCCTACTATCATATGGAAAGAGAGGATCATAGCACTCTGGAGGGGAATCAGACTTTCACAGGAACACCTTGATACCAAATGACTTTCCCAGCATGAGAAACAGGAATACAGAGCAACTGCGAAGCAGAAAGACAAGCTCTTTGACAGAGGCACAGTCAGATATTCCCATACATAAACATGGACGCGAGGAACAAGAAAATGAGTGAAAGAAAAAGAGAGCCTTGACTTCAATTGACATTTCAATAAGTGGAACACAGCGTTACCAATCCATTTGACTCAACTTCCCCCCCGTCCCGTTCCCCTCATTCTCTGTGTAAGGCAGCCGAAACAATTATTGAGATGGGTACCTTCAGGCCATGTATGTTCCGGATCCCTGGAGTCTTGCCGGCTGAAACAGTAATTGGCTAGATTGTAGAACACATCACTGTACCATTTACAAATGTGTTGAAAAGGAATCAGTTCTTTCTAAATAATAATAATAAAGACTAAATGAAATGAGGGCTACTCTGAAATTAGTTGTGGGCATGAGAATGATTGAGATGTTGGACTCTTGAGACAGTTGGTGGTAGGTAGAAAAGGAAAAACAATCAAACTTAGAAAGGGAACAATGTACTAAAATAAAAGAGAAAAACAGAATAAAAAAGACAAAGAAAGTTGTATCTCTGCCCTCGAGGCTTGCAATCTTGTATGACTTTGAACAAACTGAAAACTATAACATGGTGTTTAAAGACATAAGTATAGAGGAAAAAACATACATTTTAAAACATTTTTAAAAAGAAAGCACACAAATGCCAGGCCTCCAGGTTTGACTTAGCTTGAATAAAAACTTTCTGGTGCAAAGAAATGCAAAAATATAAATGATTCTTAACACAATAACAGAATACAGTAGTCCCTGGCTACTTCACAGTTCGGCTTTCGCAGACTTGCTCTTTCGCAGTTTTTCAACATAAGATTGTACACGACACACAGTTGTCAACTTTAATATTACCCACATGATTGGGACGGTACGGGATAAAAAGTTATTAAAAAAAAAACTTTGGACAGGCACCAATATTTGTAGTTTTCTTTCAATAAGCTTACACTGTAATGCCAGTCAAAAGAACTACACTACCCAGAAGCCAACAGTGCTTCCAGCCGCAGCTTTCTGCAAAATGGAGGGATAGTTTTGCAACGCAAAGTCTGAAGTAACAAACTATCCATTAAGTTCATAGAACTGGCAGGAAATTCACAAACAATCCTGAAGCTTCTTGAAGCACAATTATCCACGCACACATCAACCTGGACAGTGGTGGGCTTCGTCGCTGCAGTGTAGGTCTCCTGAACCAGAACCGAGCCCGACCGGACCAGAGCTGTTGGTCTGCATAGCTGGTGAGTAAAATGTTGCAGTACTGTACAGTACATATATGTCTGTTAGAGGGTGGGCCCCAGCGCCACCCCCCAATATGGTACTGACATAGCACTAAACTAGCGCACGAAATACAGGCTCTCTAGCTAAAAAGCTAAAGGCAGCGCTCACGTTGCCTCTTCCCTCATGTTGAACGCCCCCCGCTCAAAAACTGTTAGTACAAGCTATGCTCAGACATGTGTCCGACCCCTCCGTCAACAAAAATCATGAATGAGATGAGCACCCCACCATGGCAAGTTAACTAGGGGAAACACAAGGGTTTGCTGCTTGTGGGACTCAGTTTGTTGTAGCTTCTCGGACTGAAGAAGTCCTTTGGATGAAGGATGAAATGTCCCAACAATAAATAAATAAATAAACTGTCCACATGACCTGACTGAATTTTGATGGATATATGTATGTTGTTAAAATGATGTAGGTTTAAGAGTTTAGAACATTGCAAGAGTGTGGGAAGGGTTTATAAAGCCTTAAAATATATATAAATACTAAAATAAATATAGTTCCTACTTTACGATTCTTCACCCATCGCAGTAGTGTCTGGAACTTGACCCTCGCGATAATCGAGGGACTACTGTATTAAACATGATGTTCCGAGGTTTGATTTTTACTTGTAAACTCAACACACTTTATTTTCCTATTTAATAATTCACAAGTTGTCTGTGCAAGTTATAAAAGTAAGGATGTTTTGATACATGTAAATTTTGCTTTCAGCATTCCTTATATGTGAATATTGTAAAGTAATACTTTGTACCTCTTGGAAAAATCTGTAGAGGGTCTGGCAGCATTCCATTCATGCGTTGCTCATTCATTGTGTTGCAGTACTAAAGATAAGGAGAAAACCACAAAATAGATGAGGTAACACAAACAGGAATCTAAATATGTTCAAAACCCTTAAAGCTATGTCTTAAATAAAGAACAAGTTGAAATCTGTACAATATGATTAATATGCAACAGATAAACAAAAGCCTTGGAAGACTTATTCTTTGAATATTTTCTACACAAGTACAAATTATGTTTTTTTTTGTTTTTTCCCCACTAAGATTACATTGAGTCCACAGTACTGAAAAATGTGAGCATGCTGTGCTAAAATCTGTTGCCGAACAGGGCCAATGCCCTGTGGGCTTGTTCCAAGGGACTGTAGCATTAACCCTTTTCTCCTCCAGGTCAGCAGCTCACCAAACACTCGTACCCTACACAGCTAACACAGACACACACACACTCTGGAGCCTTTCAGCTGCTTGCCAAGGCAATGCAATAATTGATGTTTCAGTTAAGCAAACCATCTGTTAAACTGTGAGCTTCTGTGCATGTGAAAGTTACTGCAATCATGGGAGGCTTATTTTGTGATTCAAGCTACTTTTGAAAGCTAAAAACAAACTAATAAGAAAGTATCTTGAACAAGATCAAGACACTCGAGATGCTTTCATGTAGTGAACACCAACACGAGTTCATTGTGTTTAATTGTTTATCTCATGTGAACTACGCCATCGTCACAGCAATATGTAAATTTGCTCTCTCATTGTGAAGGAGGGAGGGAGGACGACAGGACCGGCATGGATGGGAATGGATCAGAATGGCTACCCAAGTGGCACAGCTGTTATTAAAAGGCCTATTTATCACTGTCAGATCCCTCCTCGCTTCTAGCCCTCTGCTTTCACCCTGCGGCACTTTCACTAGGCCACATCTGAACAATGGGCCTAAACCAAAAAAAGAAAACGTGCTCTGCGTGTTGAGGTTGTGGAAGGAGATCGGGCTTCATGTACCTTTAATTTTCCGCTCAGCTAGCTTATTGATTAAAGCCGCAATTACTACCTAATCTGTAGTAGGTGTGTTATTAAAAGACATTCTCCATTGTTGGCCAATAACTAAACAGTGTCCAAACTCAAATTGCATTGCTCAGCCTTAAGGGACATGTGAGACAAGTGTGGGTCTCATCATCATTAGCAGAGGAAAAGGGAAATGGAAGCAAAAATGGTGGAATTAGAGCCACTACCTCCAGGGGGAGCTGGGTGGGGAGGAGATGAGGTGTTTTTATAGCACCTGACATAGACTGGTCTTTAACTTTGAACAGGGGCGTCTGTCTTTCAAGGTGTCGAACACTGATTAGAGATGCCTGGGAGTCTAGTGGGTCTCACAGGAGCATGTAGCAATCAATGTTTTTAGTAATAGGTAGACTTTTCAGAATAAATGCCCTCTACACTGATGATATTTAAGTTTTGATTTTGAGCAGTAATTTTGTTCAGCATATGATTTATTTTTTGTAAATGTTAAGATTTTGAAAAGGGTTAAAAAAAAAAAAAAAAGCTTTGCAATAAGAAAACATTAAAAAGTGATTATTCACTGCTAATCAAAAGCATCCACACAGAGAGAATCACCTGCACGCCCAAAGTGACAGATTAAATAAATTATCCCACCTCTGACCTAACATGCTGTTTCCCTTAATTCCTATTAATTTCACATAATGGCTGTCTGCTCACCTGGAATTAATAACACAGAAGGCAAAATCCACTGGGGGGTTTCTGCTCAGGCCAAATGACAACCACAGCAAACAACCACAAACAGAAATAAAAGGCATTTAAAGTACATGAACTCGACTAGTGTAAATTATATTCCAGCGAGTTTAGAAATTTTCCAGGTGATCAGCATCTTTTTGTACACTTGGCTGTCCCATGAGTAGAAAGCCATTACAGCAGTCCTGAATTCATTTGGCCAACAAATAAATAAAATAAAAAAAGAACATGAACAAATAGGGTTTTAAATTTGTGGGCAAAGAAGTGCCATGTGAATACTAAATATTTCTGCTTAGTGGAAAGCGAAGGGGGTCAGTATCGCACATTAATTTGCACCTCAGACATGCTACATCATCTGAAAAAACTGTTGTTCAACCACTCTTCTCTTGAAAACAACTACACTAGCAAATAAAATATTAATATCCAACCTTATTATGAGACTTGATGGTATATTCCCCAAAGATGGGAATCTAAATCCTATTTGCAAATTGGACCTTTAAATTGAACTACATGGCATGGTGTAACATACTTTTATCATAAATTCACTGGTTAGTCCATCAAAAACATGAGTATACAGGGCATCCGGAAAGTATTCACAGCGCTTCACTTTGTCCACATTTTGTTATGTTGGGACCTTTTCCAAATTGCAACTTCTCCAACTTTTTGAATACGGTGTTAACCTTGGCACTCCTATCTTAAGGCAGTTTGTTCTTCTTATCAGTATGTCAAGCTCCATCAGGTTGGATGGGAGACGTCTGTGCAACCATTTTCAGATATCTCCAGAGACGTTCAATCAGATTCAAGTCTGGATTCTTGCTTGGCCACTCCAGGACCTTCAAAGAGTGGTCCTGAAGCAACTCCTTCGAGATCTTGTCCATGTGCTTTGGGTCATTGACCTGCTGAAAAATGAACTGTCTGAGGTCAAGAGCGCTCTAGAGCAGGTTTTCATGTGGGATGTCTCTGTACATAGCTGAATTCATCCTTCCCTCTATCCTGAGTAGTCTGTCAGTGTCTGCTGCTGAAAACCATCCCCCTAACATGATGCTGCCACCGCCATCCTTCACTGTAGGGATGTATTGGCCTGGTTTCCTCCAAACATGACACCTGGCATTCACTGGTGAAGATTCTCAGTCTTGAATTGAGAAAGCTCCTTGGATGAGAAGTGAAACATCTTCAGTTATAAATAAAGTCCAGTTGTTTTGTTTTTAACGTTTTTTGGATTCACCTGACATTCAAACCAGAGTTCAATCTTTGTCTCATCTGACCAAAGAATTTTGTTTCTCGTGGTCTGAGAGTCCTTCAGGTCCTTTTGACAAACTCCAGATGTGCTGCTATGTTCCTTTTATCAAGCAGTGCCTTTCATCTGGCCACTTGACCATACAGAGATGATTGGTGGATTGATGGTTGTCCTTCTGGAAGGTTCTCCTCCCTCCACATAGGAATGCTGGAGCTCTGACAGAGTGACCATCGGGTTCTTGGTCACCTCCCTGACTAAGGCCCTTGTTTCCCGATTCCTCAGTTTAGATGGTCAGCCAGCGAAGAGTCCTGGTAGTTCCAAACTTCTTCCATTTATGAATGATGGAGGCCACTGTGCTCAATGGGACCTTCAAGAAACTTTTGTTTCCTTCCCCAGGTTTGTGCCTCAACACAATCCTGTCTCAGAGGTCTACCGACACGTCCCTTGACTTCATACTTGCTGTTTGCTCTGACATGCACGGTCGACTGTGGGACCTTAAAAAGGTGTGTGCCTTTCCAAATCAACTGAATTTACCGCAGGTGGACTCCATTTAATTTGTAGAAACATCTCAAGGATGATCAGTGGAAACAGCATCTGAGCTCAATTTTGAGCTTTATGGCAAAGGCTGTGAGTACTTAACATAAATGTGATTTCTGGTTTTCTACTTTCAATGAATTTGCAAAAATCTCATAAAATCATTTTTTACATTGTCCTAATGGGTATTATGCGTTTTTGAGGGAAAATATTAATTTAATACAATTTGGAATAAGGCTGTAACATAAAATGTGGAAAAAGTGAAGCACTGTGAATACTTTCCAGATGACTCTCCCTTAAAATGTATTGTGCCACTGTACATTTTCTGAAAGAATAGGAGAGAAACACTGGAATAATAGATGGCATGCATACATTTACACTTATCAAAGAATTTATTTAATAATGCATTTTCAACTTGGCCGTTTGGCTAAAGGTACACACAGCAAACCATAACCATTGGGAAAAACCTCTGTACTGACTGTAAATACACAAAACAGAGTACACAGCACTGCAGAGTGAACCAGCTGAAGGACCCAATGTATGTCAGCTGCACCGCTGAAAAACATGATGTAGGAAGCTGAAGTGTCAGTGCCTTTTCTAGCCCTGTCTGATATCAGACATCTGCCTCTTTTTGCCTAATCACCCTGCTATCCTATGCTACATAATGATTAAAAAGCAACCACAAGTAATAAAAATGGACAAAAAATAACATGGAGTGTAAATTGTGCCTGTGGCAGTAGCAGCATCATTGTAAGCTGATGGGGGGTAAAAGACATCCACAGATGAAAGTAGATTTTGAACAATTCTGCAGCCCAGGGGGGGCTGCTCTTTAATGAGGCAAAACTTTAAGTACTGAATAATAAATAATAAAAATTGACAGTTCATTTAGCTTTCAGTGTACCTCATACAGAAACTCATTACAAGCCATTACTCTTGCTGTCCGTGGCATAATCAGTAAGTATGGTGGAATATGAAAATGCACTGCATTAGGTCATGTAGCTGAATGTGTTGTAGGAATGTGCACTATTTGTTGTGGCTTAAATTTATTTGGTGAATGACAGTTTTTAAAAGGTTTATCAATACAAGAAAATATAAAAGTGGTTTCATTTCTTTCAAATTATTCGTATACAGATAAATCAATACATCCACAACTAGACGCTGCAATACAAATATGAGATATTTTTTATCTTGTTAGAAAACAACATAACTAAATCAGTCACACTAACAGAGCCTGCCTTGGTGTGGAGGTTGTCACTAAGTGAAGCAGACTAGATGTTAGCTGTAGCTGTCTGTGAGGTTGCAAAAATAAAAATTAAAAACTGCTGGACTTCTATTCTGCAGTGAAAGACATTTCACTTCACACCTGCAATACCAGGTGCCTGACTAATGTACAAGTATTGTGTTCTTGCTTTTCTAACTTTAATGTCCACCATCTAATTTAGAAATTAAAACCTCATTATTTTCAGTCAAACAATCATTAACAATGTTACCAATGTAACAATCATTTCAGGTCTCTCTTGTAAATGAGTCTTCATGACTCAACGAGACTAACCTGTATCAATAAAAGTTGAATGAATTGTGTCATGTTACAGTGTTGGTCAAATCTTTCTGTCAATCTGTCACTCAGCAGTTTTATCCATCTTTAATTTTCAACCCTTTACAGCAAGTCCTCTGCAAATTGAACTCCAGTGATTAAACTGCAACAAGACTGCACTGACTGCAACATCCATATATTTCCTCCTTAGTTCATGAGGAGCTGGTGCCCATCTGCAGCAGACGCTGTGACAGAGAGAGAGAGTACACCTTGGACAGGTCGAAAGTCCATCAGAGGGACACAGACAAATTAATTAAACAACCATTCACTCTAGCACTCACATCTAGAGGCAATTTAGACGCCAATTATATTTATATGAATGTTTTTAGTCTGTGAGAGGAAACCGGATACTCGGAGAAAATCCAGGCATGCACATGGAGAATATGCAAACTTCACACAAAAAGGTCCCAGGTGGGAGACAATCCTGCAACCTTCTTGATTTGAGGCGACAGCGCTAACCATTGCACTGCCGTGCTGGCCATTGATGCAACAGAATAATATTTATTTCAGAAATTATGAATAAATCTTCTGTTCATTATAATTGGAAAATGGTCCACATTTAAAAATATTTGTTTTATCCTCAAAAGTTTGCAAGGCAGCATTTCATATAAAACCATTCAGATGCACACACAAACACACGCACAAAGTGCCTTATACAGCACTTCTTTTTACTCCTATTCAAATACAACCACAATGCACCAATATGCATCAAAAAGCAATTTTGTGAGAATAATCAAAATTACCCAGTGGGGGTCAGCAGGTCAGATGCACAAAAAAAACAGAAATTGGTTTCCACCTTCAAAACTCAAATCAGTGAGTTTCTACTTCCTACTCTACATTATGACAAATATTAAATTTGTTTAAGCTGAGGTAAAGTTTGTTTGCCTATTATAAAAATAGATAAGCTTATTTTTCACTGTGATAAATAGTAATTTTAATCTCTTGTGTCTATTTTGTCATACTACAGAAGTTACAGAAATAAAAACTTTAACATAAAGTGTGAAAAAGAATTTGACAAAAAAAAGTGATGTCTTTCTTTAAATGAACACACAGATAATAGAAGACTGTTATTATATCTATATTTTGACTTGTCAAAAATTATGTCTGTCCTGAGTGTGAAGAGTTTTCATCAGGCCTAGTTCTAACAGCTACAGCCTCCTGGCATACTGGTGAGACATCATGAACAATAAAAAGATGAACTTGTACATTTTAATTTATGTACTCACATAAGACAGCATGGCTTTAAGTTCATCGTCGCTCCTTACTGTAATTCTGTCTCCCACTTCATCTTCATCTGACAAAATATCAACGTGGACATGTCACACAAGGTTGGACTTCAAAGTAAAATATTAAATCATGTGTTATCAATAATAGAAGAATTCTGTTCACTTTTGAACCAATTTAACACAATTTTTTAAATTAATTTCTGGTCACTTTAACAATGACACAAGCATAAAACAATTAAATAATTATGGTATTGGTACAAAAACAATCATTACTTTTTGCATCGTTGACTGCGCCCTATTTTGATTAACTATTTTATTTTATTTTTTTCAGATATAATGGATTATAAAATGGAGTGTGGCAAAATGGAAGCCTGTTCTGTGGTCAGATGTCACGATTTGAAGTTCTTTATGGAACACTGGGACGCCATGTCATCCGGACCAGAGAAGACAAGGATAGCCCAAGTTGTTATCAACGCTCCGTTCAGAAGCCTGCATCACTGATGGTATGGGGTTGCATGAGCGC
>JARVGV010000645.1:32706910-32720646 GCA_031762435.1 Hypsolebias longignatus
TTTAAAACTGACTAAAATGAATTTTTAATCTTTCAAATATTTTTTTTTCTTCTTATATTAAAAAAAAAAAAAAAAAAAACATTTTATATCTTTAGACACCATAAGGATGACCCTTAATTTTGTTGTACTTGTTATAATTACAACTAAGATCTGGTTCTGATTCTATTTTTATTCATTTTCTAAAGTAAGCTTAAGACGATGATCAAACCCACTTTGGACCAGGAGTCTGTTTGAATGCAACATGTTATCATGAAGCTGTGATATTTAATACATCCTTAAATATTTAGCAAAAAGAAAAAAAAAATCAGTTTTTAAACAAGCCAGTGAGCATGTTTAAATGATTTCTCCCCTACTTTTAGTGATCTGATAAACACGTCTAACTAACACACAAACAGACTTAATTTGCTCCAAAATACTTGAGTTGATGAAGTGGAGAAGAGAAGATGGCCAGAACCTGAGGCCTTCATATCAAAGCAAGCTGACTCCAGCAGAAATGAAGAAAACTACAATAATGTTTAAAAAGTGTGCAGTCAGTGAAGATCTAGTTGGACTCGTTGTAAAGTGTACTTCCAAGTTTCCATGAGAGAACAGCGAGAGAAGCAAACCTGCAAACCACATCAGCCAAACGTAGTACAGACTTATAATAATGGACAAACCAAAGTTTTCCTAAAATAGATGTGGGCACATTTGACAGTAAACAGCAAGTGGAACGAAACAGGAGAGCTCACAGAGCTGAACTAACAGCTCAACGATGAGAACTTCATGTGAAACAAACTTTCCAGCTGGCCAGTTCAGGAATGTTGGAAAGCTTTTTTATTTTTATTTTAAATTCTGCACACCATTCAAAAAGCTGGAAAGAAGGTTAATGGTTTGAACTCCTCCAGTCCACACCATTTGCTTGACTGCTGTCTAATACATTGTTGTAGCAAAGAAGATGCTCTCTGGTCCTGGCAACAGAAACAAGAAGCTCAGCTAAGAGCAGCTCCTAACAGACCCATTAGGCAGCTGTAATGCAAACATCACACTAAGCACAGGAAACTTTAAAACCCTGCTGAAGGGCACTCGTAGTTGATGTACAGATACGTGCAGGGATGGGTGTCCCAGCATCCATAATTTCATGAAGAAAAGGCAGATCAGATTCAGCACTACTATAAAATACTGCTGATATAGTGGTTCCCAGCCCTGGTCCTTGGGGAACACCATCCTGCACATTTTAGTTGTTTCTCTGCTCCAATTCACCTGACTCTGATTTAATTACTTCAAGTTCTGCTGACACCTGTTGATCACTCAGTCATTCAAATCAGGTGTATCAAAGCAGGGACACATGCAGGGCGGTGTTCCTCAAGGACCAGGGCTGGGAACCTCTGAATACAGTTTCACTTCTTGATAAGCTGGGTGTTTATCTGCACCCGCGCACTAATGAAAACCTCAGAACCATTGAAACACAACACAAAGACACACTTTCTCTCACTGTGTTTAAAGCAACAGAGATAAAACGTCTAAATTAATAATGTCCCCTTTGTTTGCCACTTCTTTCCCCCACGGAGTTTCTGCCCTGTGATTTTTGGAGTGTGATGATGCAAGCAGGGGCTCTCACCCCCAACGACTGAGGGGGGTTAAAACACGAGATGAAAGATAAACCAAGAAAAAGACACATTTATAAAATAAAGGACTTGTAGCGAAAGCCAAAATGGACAAATGTTAAAAGAAAGAAAGAAAGAAAAGAAAATGGGGCACTTGTGAGAAATAAGACCAGATGAGAAAAGACATGTGAAGGAAAGAAGGCAAGACTGTTGATTGATTAAATATTTAAAGAATAAAAAAGGCAGACAGAGAGGAGGAGGGGAAGCTTTTACCAGACAGATTAACTCCCCTCTGTCTGTCCACCTGCTCCTCCCCCCACCACCCACACCCACACACACACACACACACACACACACACATACACTGTGACTCGTTCTACTTCATTTCATTATATTTGCTTCCAGGAAGCCTTTCTTCTAATTTTTTTAAAGTGCTCTTGGTCAGTAGTTTGTCTGGCTTTGATGGACTTTCAAAGTTTTGTGGGACTTTGTGTGGTTTTTTTTTTAAACTCTCATTTATCAGTCCAGTACTTGACCTTTGTTTGAGAGGAATGTTTTGTTTGCTTTTGAAGCCACTTATCTCTGACCTGAGCGAATCCTTCAGGCGTAAGAAGGCTCTGACAGATGAAACAGTTTGTGGCTGGATGGATGTTGTTGCTAAAACCTTGTCCCAAATAGTCACAATTTGTTCCCGTTCCTTTAGATCAGTTTATGATAAAGACTAAAGATAACACTATTTGATGAATAAAATTATTTAGCATCAACAAGGTGATTCCTATAGTTCTGTCACTGTGACCAAAGCAGCAGGAAGATGCGTCTTTCGGCTTTGCTGGATTTTTTTTCTCATTTCTTGAACACAGGATGTTCAGACCCTGGTCATCTGGTGTTAATGATATTTTCAGGCCTGCTTCCTCTCTTGCCACCTCTTTTTTGACGTTCTTCATATTCAAGCACTATGAGTACTAGGACTGAATGTACAGGTGCTAGTCATAAAATTAGAATTTCGTGAAAAGTTGATTTATTTTAGTAATTCCATTCAAAAAAATGAAACTTGCATTTATATGCATGTATGCATTATATGTATATTTATTCATTACACACAGACTGATATAGTTCAAATGTTTATTTCTTTTAATGTTGATGATTAGATCTGACAACTAATGAAAACCCCAAATTCAGTATCTCAGAAAATTAGAAAATTACTTAATACCAATTAAAAAAAACAATTTGTAGAAATGTTGGCCAACTGAAAAGTACAAACATGAAAAGTATGAACATGTACAGCATCAGTACTTAGTTGTTTCTCCTTTCACCTGGATTACTGCAGCAATGCAACGTGACATGGAGTCGATCAGTCTGTGTCACTGCTCAGATGTTATGAGAGTCCAGGTTGCTCTGATAGTGGCCTTCAGCTCTTCTGATTTGTTGGGTTTGGCATATTGCATCTTCCTCTTCACGATACCTCATAGATTTTCTATGAGGGTAAGGTCAGGTGAGTTTGCTGGCCAATCAAGAACAGGGATACCATGGTCCTTAAACCAGGTACTGGTAGCTTTGGCACTGTGTGCAGGTGCCAAGTCCTGTTGGGAAGATGGAATCTGCATCTCCATAAAATTGGTCAGCAGCAGGAAGCAGGAAGTTCTCTAAAACTTCCTGGTAGACGGCTGCATTGACCTTGTACCTCAGACAACACAGTGGACCAACACCAGCAGATGACATGCAATGTACTATTATACAAGCAGGGTGCCCCCCCCTTGTCAACAGAACTGAGCACCCCACCTACCAAACCTAACTTGATGCAAAATACAGGCTCTCTAGCTAAAAAGCTAAAGACAGCGCTCACACTCTCAAGCTGAACACCCCCCACAAACACTCAAAAACTGTCTGTGTAAACAGTGCACAACTCAAACGAGTCATGCTAGTGTCATACTTAGATGGCAGTGCGCAATACAGGCGCTCTAGCTAAAAAGTTAAAGGCATCTCTACCTTCATGCAACACCCACCACCCCTGCTCAAAAATTGTTTGCTGCACTCCGACATGTTTCCACCCCCGTCCCCACCCCCAGTTAACAAAAATCATGGATGAGATGAGCACCCCGCCATGCCAAGTTAACTAGGGGAAACGCTGACATGGCCCTCCAAACCGTCACTGACTGTTGGAACTTGACACTGGACCTCAAGCAACATAGATTCTGTGCTTCTCCTCTCTTCCTCCAGACTCTAGGACCTTGATTTCCAAAGGAAATGCAGAATTTACTTTAATCAGAGAACATACCATACCACACCATACCATTTTATTTATAGAGTACTTAAAATGGCAACAAGGCCTAACAAAGTGCTGTACAAACAGACAAAACACAGGAAACACATACCTTTGGACCACTCAGCAGCAGTCCAGTTCTTCTTGTCTTTAACCCAGGTGAGACACTTCTGACACTGTCTCTTGTTCAAAAGTGGCTTGACACAAGGAATGCGACAGCTGAAACACCTGTCTTGCATACATCTGTGCATGGTGGTTCTTGTAGCACCGATTCCACCTGCAGTCCACTCTTTGTTAATCTCCCCCACATTTTGGTATGGGTTTTGTTTCACCATCCTCTCCAGGGTGCGGTTATCCCTATTACTGTTACACTTTTTCTACCACATCGTTTCCTTCCCTTCACCTCTGTATTAATGTGCTTGGACACAGAACTCTGTGAACAACCAGTCTCTTTAGCAATGACCTTTTATGTCTTGCCCTTTTTGTGCCAAGTGTCAATGGTTGTCTTTTGGACAACTGTCAAGTCAGCAGTTTCCCCCATGATTGTGTAGCCTACAGAACTAGACTGAGACCATTAAAGGCCTTTGCAGGTGTTTTGAGTTAATTAGCCGATTAGAGTGTGGCACCAATTGTCTTCAATGTTGAACCTTTTCACAATATTCTAATTTTATGAGATGTTTAATTTGGGGTTTTCATTGGTTGTCATTAACATTAAAAGAAAAAACAAAAAAACAAAACAAAACAAAAAAAACAACATTTGAAATATACCAGTCTGTGTGTAATGAATTAATATATACAAGTTTCAGTGTTTGAATGGAATTACTGAAATAAATCAACTTTTTCATTATATTCTAATTTTATGACCAGCACCTGTATTTACAGGTAATGAAGTCTGTAGTCAGATGATTAAAATCCACAATAAAGTAAAAACACAGGAAGAGCTTTGAAATGTATTATTATTATTCTTTAACTTTTATTTTACCAGGATAAAAAAACCCACTGAGTTTAAAAAACCTTTTTTCCAAGGGAGTCCTGGCCAAGAGGCAGCAACAACACAAACATTTACACAGTTAAAAGAAATTGTCAAGCTATAAAAAATAGGTACTATAAAACAAGCTAGATATAAAAACAGGTACATCTCAAGGAATTGGTCTCAATAACTTTTAGTTTGGATGTAAAAGCACTGAGTGAGATGAAATCAGTCAATTTCAGAAATTCTTGTTGCAAGTTCCAAGAAGATGGAGCAGAGTGAACGAAGGTCTTCTTCTAACCCAATTCACCTGTGAGTACAAATCACAATGGTGTGTTGACATTTTGCTGTTTGTAATGGACCTCAGAGAAGAGCGGTGGTCTGAGTCAAGCATCTTAAGACATTGTGAGGAAGCAGTCATATACAAAAGATCTCCATAGTCCAACACAGACATAAAAGTTGTAGAGACAAGCCACTGAAAAACAACTTACAGTATTTTGAAAATAAAAGCGCAGCTTCAATTTGAGCCTTTTCACTAGAACGACTGGGATGAAGGTGCTGAATCCAGTAATTACTGACAGAGTCAAACAACTCGCAAGAGCTTGAAACTTTGCAGAAGACCAGAAGCCTGGTCCTCAAATCAATGACATGCAAGAGTTGCAAACAGCACCTCGTCTGGTGCTGAAGCCTGAAGCATGCAAGGCAGCGGGTGGATGAGCTGTTTGCTTCACTGAACCTCTGTCTCTGTCGTCTGTGAGCTCACATGAAGCTGTTCCAAAAGAGACTCCTCTCAGTGTGCAGCACCAGCTGTTCTCAGGATCGTTTCTTCGCTTGGTCTCTTGAAGCAGCAGGATGTGAGGTCTGACGAGCCTCAGGGTTATTTGGAAAAGGAGCTAAATGACCTTGGTGGATACTCCAAAGAAAACAGGCCTGAGATTGTAACACAACGAGGACTATGTGAGGTCAAAGAATAAGAAGATAAACTATCGCTTTAAGCATGCCTTCAAAAGATAAACTGGGTTTCAGCCAAACCAGGAGGGTTTCTGTGTTGCCCAGATGTGCAGGGACCAAACAGGGTCAGCTCCCACATGATCCAGAGCAGTGGTTCTGTGCAGCTGGGCCAGGTCTTTTAGTCCTGGACAATTAAAGGTAAATTTTAGCCCCATAAACTTCAACATTCAGATTTTACTTTAGTACATTATTTTTTTATTTTAGTTCTATACTATGATGATGTAAAATAATTATCTTCTAATTTTCTCACAAGAACTATATATTTTTTATTTTAAACGGGTTGTGCTGCTAACAAAGAAACATAAAATAAAATAAAAAATAAAATAAACTCCAGAACGGATGCTACAACATTGTAACACAAATTATTGGTCACTGCTTCATGTGCTATCATTACAAGGTCTTCAGCAATTTGTTTATTTAGTTATTTTTAATACAAAAAGAAGTTTAGACAAGTAAGATAAAGTACATAGTTTGGAAGTCCAGACAGGTACAACTACAGTGTGCCAGGTGGATTTGATCAACTGTGTCAGCAACCAGGACAGAAGACCTTTGTGGAATCTCAAATTCTGTATCTTTTCAGAAGAAAAGATAATTACAGTCTGGGAAAATAAGAGAAAAATGCCAAGTTATCTTCTGAGCCAAGGACGTCTACATGCCTCACAGTCATAGACTGAACCGAACTGGCAACAATCCCATAGAAAACACATCCTCCTTTTATTCTGTGAGAGAGCCAGAAGATAAAATCTACAAAGCAAAGCAAACTGAATCTGCAACCTGCAATGTTCAGTAGCTTCATGTTTGACAAAAAGCAATGAGGCACGCGTTGTTTAACACAAAAAATACATCACATCACAAAATATTTAAAATGATAAAATCTACGAGAAACTAAGTTTTGTAAGATCACAGAGAAAAAATACAATTGAACCATCACTAGCAACAAATAGACAATTTGTTTAAAGACAAATTACTGGATTCCTATTAAAACACTTCAAGCCTTTAAGCATGTGCACGTAAAGTCCTCAGGTAGAACAGAGAAGGTGGGTATTTTATCTGAAACAACAAACAAACAAATAAATAAGGTGGCACAGTGGTGCAGTAAGCTGCCTCTCAGCAAGAAGGTTGCTGTTTCAAATCCCGGCCAGGTGCCTTTCTGGTTGGAGTTTGCATGTTCTCTGTGCACGTGTAGGTTTTCTCCAGTTCCTTCTCACAGACCAAAAACATGCATGTTAGGCTGATTGGTAGCTCTAAATTGTCTCTAGGTGTGAGTGAGAGAGTGAATGGTTGTTTGTCTCGTCTATGTGTCCTTGTGATGGACTGGAGACTTGTCCAGGGTGTCTCCCGCCCCTCGCACAGTGACTGCTGGACATGGGCACCGGCAACCCCGTGACCAAAATGGAAGAAGCAGGTAAAGATAATGGATGGATGGATGGATGGATACACAGTATATATTTACATGTACAGGTAGTCCCCGAGTTACGAATGAGTTCCGTTCCTACAGCCCGTTTGTAACCCGATTTTGCCATAAAATGCTGCATAAAAAAGTCAACATGAGGTGTGATGACGTCACTGGGGGCAGCGCCATAAGTCCGAAATGCCGTAAGTCGATGGAGCCGTAAGTCGGGGACTGCCTGTATATATATATGTATACTGTATATACCCTATGTTTATATATATGTATGGTGGCGACCATCTTAGACATAGTAACCCGTTTTCAGTAGTACACTTTCTTGCAGCTAGATGCAGATTCACAGCAAAAAATGATAATTAGACATTGTTTATTTTTCAAATGATCATGCTCACAACATGAACAAACAGATGGACAGAAGGACAAATGCATGACCGGATGGTATTTCCAATTCCCCCTCTTTGCTTCACGATAGGGGACAAAAACAAGTTTTAGTTGATATTACAAGACACAGCATGAATACATTGTCCATGTTCTGTTCTAGCACCAGTTTGACATCACTTGTCAGGCAGGTTGCTTTGAATTCAACTCTGATGCAGACCAAGCTTCATTTCTATTTTATTCCATGTTATCATTGGCGCTCTGAGAAAACCAGAGGACAATGTGTTCAACTTTACATCTAAAAACACAAATGAACATAAAAAGTTTAATTTGAATTATTGATGGTTAAATCTTTGGTTTTGAGAAGAGGTTATGAACAGTATATCTTACCTACTGTATACTGCTATTTATGATGATATGGCTTTATGGTGGTATGCTACTTATATGTGCTGCTGATTATCCATGCTGCTGAATTCATACTGCTGACCATCTCATAGCGCTGTATTTATTCATACCCATTTGCACACTACAGACTCATGTTCAGGCTGCTGTTTAATATACCCTATTCAAATCAAGTTCAAAGTTTCTTTTTTGTCATTCGCGCCACATGTGGTACATGTGGTGGAACAAAATTATGTACACAGGGTCCCAAATACATCCAACACAAGTTTAAAATGTAAAAGGAAAACAGTAATAAGATTTAAAATACAGTATGAACTAAGAAAAATGTTAAACTAAAAATACGCTAAGCACTAGTAGTACAAAAACAATACTCCAAACAGTAGCACAAACATGAGTCTGGGTGAGCAGATGAGTACAAATGAACACAGCAGCATGAAACAAATCAGCATGAACATTTTACATAATTAGTGTTTAGCACTGTATACATATTGGATCTTTTAGTGTACAGTTTTGCATTCGTTTAAAGTATATCTTAGATCCTTACGGTTTCTTTTATACTTTATATTTTTGATATTTTGGGATGTAACTGGGACCTTGCGTACACAATTTTGTTCCACCTCACATACCACATGTGATGTGAATGACTATAAAGATACTAGAACTTAAACTTGAAATTTAAATGGCCTCGCTTTGGAGAATTAAAGTTTATTTATGGTCTGCTGAGAAAAAAAGGCCAAGACCAAAGTGAATAAAGTGTTTTGCTGCCATTTTGAAGAAAATAAATAACCAATTAAAATAATAAAAACCAAAGCAGTTTTTCAAACATTCTTTTACAACTTGTCACTTCTGAGTTGAAGTTTTTGTTATTTTTTATTACGCTGGTAGTGCCACAGACTTTACTGGAAGTGCTACAGTTGCTTGCTGCTGCTGCAATTTGTGTTTGCAAACACTGACTTCTATGTAAACTAACAAGTAATGTGATGGTTTATAAAATAGCTTTCAGAAAAAGTCCTACAAAATCAAAGATGGAAGTTTTAGGATGGCAGTAACCCACTTTGGTCTCAGTCCTGTTCAGACTGGCTGTTAGCTCATCAGTCTGATCAGAATTAAAGTATTTTTCTGCAAATGGATGTTATTCAAAGTTTTCTACAACAGGTGAAACACTTGTTGTTCATAACCTATCCAAAAGACACTACTTCAAATGATTTCAATAATCACTTTAAGTATCATGTTCTTTAAGCATTTACCAGTCTTTATTTTGAGACAAAAATAAGTCAATACCACATAAAATAAAATAAAATAAGATCAAACAAATACCGGTAATCAGGTAAAAAAAAAAAAAGACAAACACATCCATCACAAAGCAGACAAAGAGTTATTCCAATACAGGTAGTCCCCGGTTTCCAACCGTCTTTGTTTACGAATTTCCGCATTTACGACCGCCACCCCAGTGACGTCATCGCGCCGTTCGTTGCCTTTTTTATGCAGCATTTTATATTTTTTTGTTTTTTGAGGGTATTTTGTTAACTAACTGCTTGGAAACACATTTAAAAACATTAATACGGCCGCTCAAAGTTGTTTTACATTGAAAAAACATGTTTAAAAAGACGTTACTGATCGCCGTTTTACTTACGGTTTCGTTTACGGCCGAAAATCCGCGTTTACGGCCGCCAGGGGGAGCAGTTCCGGTTTCCGACCAAATCGGTGTCCCACTGGGTCGTTGGAACGGATCTCGGTTGGAAACCGGGGACTACCTGTAATTAAAAAAACAGCTTCTCTTTCCTTAAACAATCATCTTGAGGTCAGAATTGATGCTACTCTGTTTCGGGAGGGTCAAGTTGTTGATCTGTATCAAGCTGACAAAACAAGCTAGAAAAATTGTTAGACTCAAACAAAGTTAAAGGGAAATTTAAGTGGGGTTCTGTGGGAAAAATATTAACAGCTTGTATCTTATCTATGAGAGCTCTTTGAACAGCCTCAGTTTGTAGAAACACTGTCTGACTGGACTGACAAGCTAATAGCTAGGATCACTGTCACCTTAAAACAACGTCCATCTTAAAGATTTCAAAACTTTTTTTTAAACAAACCCTGCTTCATAGACGTTTGTCACCAACAGCTTCCCAAAACAAAATTATTTACATAAAATTTTGTGATTATTTGCAATCTCAAATAGCAGCAGCAACTATTTTGTAGCACCTCCTGTGCAGCCTGGAGTCACTTCCTGCAGGAGTTTTATCATATTTCTGCCAAATTGCCGGTGTAATGCAACACTGGTAGCGAGGCTGTTACTATCAACTATTTTTGTTTGAATTATCTATTAACTAACAATAATAATAATACTTATAATTAATCATTATAAATAATTAAATAATTTATTTAGCAAATTTAAGTACAAAACTTTTAAACTTTTTATTAAAGTTGACATTAGTTAAAGTTTTGGGTAATTTATTGAGTAAACATGTCACAAGACAGAAAATGAATGGTAATATTACAGAGCAAAGCTTGTTTTAAATTAACAAAATAGCCTCTAAATTTAAATATTGGCATTGATTCCATTTTTATTACACAAAATGATTATTCTAAGTACTGATAAAATTAATGTGGTTACACTGATGGGTCATGGGTCTTTTTCGAACATTTTGTTCCATACTTAATTTTATTTAAAAGTAGATGAATACTAACATACCTGTTTTGGAGTCGCTGCTTATGTTGTTTAGTGGCCATGCCCCGACAGAGATGAGAAACACTTCGAGCCGCCCAAAGCAAACATCCAGTCACTGCCCACACCTTTACAACACCTAAAAAGAGCCTGACAATGTGATAAGTCTTGGCCATGGCACCAAACAGCTGACTCCAAGTTGCTTTTATATCCAAGAACTGATGATTTAAATTGTGCTGCCAGATCTTTGATGTATGGGAGATTCAAAGACCTTGATGCACACGAGGCAGATCCAGCTTCCTTGTACAGACAATCATAAAGCTCAGTTTTGATGGGACTCGTGTGGCAGGGTGAGGGATTTTATTATTAAAAAATTCACAGGTCACATATTTTAATCCAGTCTGGAGCATCCCATTTTAGTCCTTTTTCGCTTCCTCCTTAATTAATGATTTATTGATTAAATCAGTGAGAGCACTGACTTACTGAAACATTTAATCGGCCTGCTTTCATCCAGAAGCTAGCATTAGTTCACCACATTCTTCCACAATGAAATAAACAATACATAAAATTGTAATCAAAAGTACAAGTAACATCACTGTTGACCTATGACCAGATGAACTTTCGCAACCACATGTGTTTCTTAGCAAACTTGTTTTATTTAAAAAACAAACAAACAGTGTTTGAGCACTTCAACCTTTGATATCAGCAGCGGTAATCTCTTGCCTTTAATTCTCATTTAGCAGATCTTTCAGTATAAACTGTGAAACCTTCATAGATGATCAGGAACTTTTTTCTTCCATTTACCCTTTATTTATACAGGTAGTCTCATTGAGCCATGGGAACTCATTTTCAAGTATTAGGGTGCAGATGATGGGGGTTAAGGGCCTTGCTCAGGGGCCCAGGGTGGGGCGAATGAGGGTAGAGGCAGGTGTGGGTGCTTCACCTTTTTTCACCCACATTTTTTGATGTTGTCAGTACCGGGGCTTGAACCGTCAATCTTCCGATCACAGGCCCACCGTCTCTAACCACTGCGCCACCACTCCCCCATAAACACAATGCAACACATGCACATGCCTCTCCTCCAGGTCCAGGGGCTACTCATATTACCGGTACTTAAATTATATTCAAGTCACTAATGCTTTCAAGAGTCCCACTATTAATCTATAACCAGCACAATGCTTAATAAAACATGCTTGAACTTCCCATCATGTCTTTTTCATGAATGTCCTCTGGTACTGCCTTTCCCATAATTTAATTCAATTCAGTTCAGTTTATTTATATAGTGCCAAGTCATAACAATAGTCATCTCAGGGCACCAAAATAATTAGATATTTAGATAATAATCAATGCACTGCCAGCACAAACTTTAAATTTTGATTCCATGATGGTGAAACCATCCATCTATGCTAAAAAATTATCCCTACCTGCAAACATCTAATTTTTGTCACGTTTTGACCCCCTTCTCATGCACAGCTTGTCAGTCTTCTTGTTCCTGCCAAGTCTTTGCAGCTCATTTCACTCAGCCCTTGCCACTCTACACCACACTCTGCTCTGCAACCACTGCTCATGCCTTCCACCTGTTACCTGCCAGTATTAAGCTCCCCGTCAACCCTCATTCATTGTCAGATTATCAAACCTTCTACAATAGTAGAAATCCAGCTTGTCTCTTGCCTTGCCATGAACCATCCCCTGATTTTGACTCCTCGCCTTGCCTGCCCCTCTTGGATTTGACTTGTTCATCTGACCACGGTAAACGACTCTGAGTTCACTCCATGACCACAACTACAGATTGTGATTTGGCTTTGGTTTCTGCTCTCTGCTCCCGCGTGCTTGACCTCTGCTATGCCTATCGGACCACAGATCTCGATTTCCCCTTACTGGACCTCAACAACCTCAGTCTGCTCTGTAGCAGCTCACTCACATGAGTGACGTCAGAGGCTCCAGCGTGACTAAAGCACCTGCCACACCATCAATATCAGAAGGTTAGTGAAAACCCCAGGCACCCTCTGCACTTCCTCATCCAAGCCAAGTTCACTCTTCTGTCTTGACAGATCAGACTCGCGCCAGGACCCAGACCTCTACCAGAAGTTATTTACAATTAACTCTTAAACCATTCCTCTGTTTTGTGTTGGTGCACTGATACGAACGGGTTCTTGTCAGTGTTTTCAGAAAACATCTCTTCTTCTGACTCCAGTAACACATAGTGCCTTTTTGCAGATAATCAAAAACCACCAATTCCACCTGCAAACCTGCTTTTTAAGGACAATCTCTTGTTCATTTTGTATAGGTTTTAGCTATTTAATGTTATAGGATGTTTGATGCTCCAAAGTGAAGTGCTTTAGTAAATTGGTTAAGGCAACAAGCCAAAGTAAAAAATTTAAAGAAACAAGAATCAAAACAAATATTTATTTATTTATTTAATTTATTCATTTCAAATTTAAACACAAAGACAATTTCAAAATACAAAAAAAAAAAAAAACAAACAAACAACAAGACATAAAATGAAAGGCAGCAGAAGAAGAAACAAATCTTATCAAATATGCCCCTTCTTAAACAAAATCAATACAAACGATCCATTCAAACAATAATCATCAATAAATAATACAACAAAATACATAACTTGTCAGAATTTGCCATTTATAATTCATTTGATATTAACTAATTTATATGTATCTTTTCAACAAAATAGTCTTAATCTTTTTCTTGAATATAAACACCGACTTCACTTTTTTTTTTTTTTTACATAATTTTCCAACCCATCCATAGACCTATCCCCCGTGTTGAAGTAGACTGTGCCTTCAAGCTGGTTCTATACTTTGGTTTTACAAAAATATCCATTCCCTTAAGATTGTAACAACTTTTCCTTTTCACAAAATGCTTGAATGTTCAATAGTAATATGTAATTCTGAGCTTTATACATAACTAAAAGAATATTATATTCTACCAAATCATAAAACTTAAGTAATTTCAACTGATAAAACACAAATACTTAAAGGACCACTGACATGATATTTGAACTTTGCATAAAATGGCACAACATATATATCTTGTCTCATTGAACTATG